>CATIWQ010189861.1:0-40881 GCA_949673415.1 Euphorbia schlechtendalii | reverse complement strand
TAATCAGTCTCAGGTTTAGGAGAGACAACCCCATCTACAGTGGTTGTAGGTATGTATGGACCATTGGCTATAGCGAGCCATGCATACATATCCTGCGACTGTATGAAATTTTTCATTCTGTTTTTCTAGAATGTATAATTCTGTCTAAAGAATAGTGGGGGTCTGGACACAGACAGCCCTTCTGGGAGTATCTGTGTGGTCATATTTCGGGGTAGATGTTTAACACTATTTTCACCCATGATGATTGTTTACTCAAGATATATTATATCTAACTTAGTGAGTTAAGCTTTGTTACCAATTGTTGGACCCAGTAGGGGTGTAAAATAGGTCAGAGGGGGGGGGGGTGAATGACTCTTTTTCGAGCTCTCACTTAACTTCAGAAAAGTGCTTCTGAAGTTGCTTCTGAGTAAGTATTAATTACTTAGAATCCCCTTTTTAATTCTATGTGTTTCAGATGAGGAATATAATAAACACACAATTAAATAAGCTGAGTAAAGAAATGCAAACAGAGATTTTTATCCTGGTTCAGCCTCTGCCTAATCCGGTCCTTGGAAACTCCTGTCCAAGATTTAATCCACTATAAACTTCTTCTTCTGGTGAAAAATAAACCTTTTACAATGTCTTGACTGAAGTACCCTTCAACAGTCTTTGGTGAGCTATACCAATACAGAAGTTCCTTCCTTCTATATCTGAGGCTCTGAGCTTCGTCTCTATTAAGTACCTTTCTTACTTAGAACTCAGCTCCCTCACACTATCTTACCCTCAGCTTAGTGTAAGTTACAACAATTCAATGAAGATGATTTTTGTGAACTTCTGAACTCTGTTTCAGTTAGTTCAATTACAAACGGATGAGATTTGAATGTTTGCTATGAAAAGGTTGTAAGCAGATTGAGATTTGTTTTTGCTTTTTGTACTTGTATTAGGATTCGACAACCTTTTCAAATGTAGGAAACCTTCTTTTTATAGAGGGAGAGAGAGTTTTCGTTGATATTTAGGACCGTTGCTGGAAATCCTACTGTTGTCTCTCAGTTTTGTTTCCGTTAATAATCCGTTAGAGAGTTCTTCTAGGTCTAATTTCCACTTTGATGTATTTGGTTGATTTTGCGGGTCCACTTTGTACTTGCAGATATGTTTTTAGCAAAGCCGGTGAGATTTGTTCCTAAATTTGCAGCAATTTTTGTTTTGTAGCAGACGTAAGCCTAATGAGCGCGGCGGCATTAAATGCTAAGTCAGTTGTTTTGACTTTTTGGCGCTGAAAGATTTAGTTGACCTTTTACAATCCTCAGAGGAGCATTTCAACGATATAAGTATTGAGAGATCCTCTGTTATTTATATAACCCTTCTTCTGATAATGATGACCTCTGAGACTTCATAGTTTCTCTGATGACTCCATGTGCTTCTAAGGCAACTTCCTTCTGAGGCTTCCTTCTGAACTCAAAACTTACAAAACTATTTATCCTTCAGAATCCAACATACCTTATAGGAAATGGTTGGACTTGACTATTTTCCACATTTTTTATTTATTTTGGAGAAGTCTCCAAAATGAGGAATCATTAGACTTGCCCTAAGGTTGGGACCCGACTAGATCCCGGAGGGTTTAGTTGCTTGACTAACGATTTTAAAACATTGATGTGCAGAGCTAAAGTGAAATGTACTATTTAAGTCCAATAGAATAGAATATAAACGATATTTATATGAGTAATCAAGAATATGTTTTATTGGAGCCGAAATCGGGAATTGCATTATACATTATCACTCCTCTAAATGTTTAGAGGAATTTTTTCCATACTCTTTGATAATATCTTTAGTACATAGTGGATTATAGGATTACGTGATATGTATAAGAAATTCCCATTGATTACATGTTAATAGTTTAAAAAATAGAAAATGGTTTTTAAAATGATAGTGACATTATATTGTAGGTTCTCATTTAGATTAAATAATAAAAAAAGACTCATGACAAACTAAATAAATTTGTAAATGTTTTATATTAAAATATTAATTAATTTGATTAGTTGACATTCTATTTGATTGTCTACAAAAGATAATATAGAACTATATTTTAATTAATTGTCTATTCTTGCTCATGTGTTAAGATTGTTCTTGGAATATACTATTTAGTAAAGATGTTCTAAATTCGTTGTTTGGAATTTCCTTTGCATGACAAAAAGTAAACAAAAAAAATCAAAACTTAGTACTCCCTCCGTTTACTAAATATTATCGTTTTAGAGGGATTTTGATGTCTTTTTTTTATTGTCATTTTTTATTTCCAATGTGCCTTTTCTCTAAGTTTTCATTCATACCCCAAATAATTTGTTCAACTTTCAAGGTAACCATATTTTATTCTTCAATAAGAAGATGAGAAGACTATATAAATCTATATTTAAACATATTAATGAAGTTTTGAAAATAGAGTATGACATTTATGGAAGAGTAAATTAGTAAATCACCTCATTCTGTTAATTGTTATTTTAAAAACTGTGAATTAATTAAAAGGATAATATTTAGTAGACGGAATAAGTGTAATCAAAACTTATTTGTATTATTAATAGAACAATAAATACAAAATCAGTACAATATCTCCAATGACCCTTCTCATTTGCTTTATTAATTCCTCTCCGTCAAAAGAAAAGGAAGGAAAAGCAAAAAGCTTTTAGGACATAGCTTCTCCACCCCTATATGTAAAAATGGTCCTTTATGTCTCTCGAAATTCAATGTACATGTGCCCCTTTTTTATGTTTCCTTGAAATTCTTTCCCCAACATTTCTCTTAAATTTATTTATTACTCTGTTTTGTAAAATTTTGGACATTTTTATCTCCATTATTGTTCTACATTTCCAGGCTTTTTGTTGTTGCTTTTGTTGTCGGTCATACCTCTTCTGTAATTGTGCTTCCACAGTGTCCACATTTCAACTTGTACAACATTTTTTATTTTCCTCACCTACTCCGCTTTTACAATATTCATTCATTATTACTTGATATTCTAGTACGTCTAGAATCAATACATGGATCTTATTTTATCTATTTATTATAAATTTGTGTATCAATAAATTATAGTTATCTAGCAAAATGAGCAATATGGAACTGCCGTCGCTAACTAACATGGAATCCCTCATACATAGATATGCATATTTAGCACCATGCTTGACATTTTTCTTACTAGATGTCATTCCTTAATTTGAAAAATCCATAACATCTCCTTTAAATTTGGTAAAAGTGCATTCATTAGCATCATCATGATTGCTTTTTTAAAAATGTAAAATTTTATTTTCTCTTCCCAATAAGAAGTTTACACGTGATACTGTGGGGGTTTACCAGTGCACAACGGTACGGAATTTTCAAAATTGAGTGATGACTAGTTTGATTGTGTTTTTATAAGTTGCTTTTCTGAAAAGCTCAATTTTTAAGTTTTTTTTATAAGTAGCAGAGCTGATTTAAAAAAAATAGACAATTCCTAATTAAAAAATATGAAGGACCAAAATATATTGTTCAAAGTCTAAATATATAATTTTATAAGAAGTTTGTGGGAACAATTTGAAAAACTATACTAAACAGATTCCAAGTCGTTTAGTAAAAAATGCTAAATTCAAGATAGACATGTAAAATGTGCGGGCTCGAGCCGGCAACAATTTAGCTATGTCCAAGCCCAAGCCCAAGCCCAAGCTAGCCAACGTGAATAATGTACATGTGTTGGGTTTGGCTTGGTTTTAAAGCTTTATTCCCAATCGCATTTGGCTTGGATCTATCGCATTTGGATTTTCACACAAAATCCAAACCCAATCCAACACCTTTTCATATCTTTGCAGAGCTGGATCGAATTATAATATTTACCAAAGCCCGACCCAAAAAAGGGACTTAGGCGGGTTAATCGGATTACAAAACGTTTGAATAGGTCTAATTTGAGTAGCTAACTATGCATTTAGTCAAATGAGATACATAATTTTTTTAGAAAGACTATGAATTTTCGGTAATATTCAAAGGCAATATGCTTTATGAATTGAGATCATCCTACTTTTTTTTATCAAGTTAAAACCAGCTCCTTAAGAAAAAATTTCAAGCATTTTCTTTTTTTTTTTTTGGTAGACATTGAAGGGTAGCGTATACAATGCAATATAATTAAATAAATTTAATACCGTTATAAAAAATAATGCAAGGCAAAAAAAAAAAAAAAAAAGCACAGAAAGACAAGTAAAAAGCATCTGAGAAAAGAGGTCTGAAATTGAAAACCCTATACAAGTAGTAGGTCGGCTGATTTCGTTTTCCCTCATCAGTACATAGCTTGTCCAGCTAATCCCTCTCTTATAATTTACTTATTTTTTAAAATTAATTGCAGATACACATGCAAAATTACCATTATCCTTTTTTGTTGCAGATAATTGCACTTCTTTTGTAGCTCTGAATGAAGTGATCATCAGAGCCTGCCCTCTCCATCTATACATTACAATAATTATTATAATAACGGCATCGTTTATGCTAAAGTTGGTGTTTTTATGCTTCTTATTTGCCTACCAACCCATTAAAAAGTTGTCTCTCAAAATCATAGGACCAGGCCCTAATTTAATAATTAAAGCTGTTTAAGGGTATAGGATAACTAGGTTTTCTACCCTTTTTCTACTGTGAAAAAACATGCACATCGGGATTTGAGAGAGGCTCTATCAATTCTTTCGTCTGGCTTCAACAACACCAATAATTTTCTACACATAAATTCGTATAGTTGTGGCCCTAACTGTACAAGTACACGGGTGTACATTGATTTTGAATTTATACAACACTCTTTTTTTTTTGAATTATTTTAAGAACAAGTTACATTTTTTATATATATAATATTATATATTATGTGTTCTCTGGTATCAGTAATTCCATTTAAAATCTTTTACACTAACTTTTAAGTAAAGGTTGTTAAAAAAGTGCCCTAGTTTAGATTAGTCTAGCTACATATATTTTGTGTTAAATTTTCATGCTTTGGATAATATCTTGGGCTGTCACATTGTTTATGATTAGAATTTTAGTAAATGTTTGTGCGTTCTCTCTGTATAAATTAACAATTAAGACAACAGTGTGTACTTTGATGATAATTCTAAGGTGAATTATCTTGACACCTATATTTCCTTTTTATATCCTGTTTTTATTTAAGGTTAAATTAGTGTTTTGAGGATTTACAAGCTGATTAATATTAAATAAAAAATCTTGGACAAACTACTCGAACCAATAAAATTGAAAAACATAAACTAATAAATTAAATTATAATGGTTCGAGATAAATTATTTCAGTTATGTTCAATTGTTACTCACCCATACTTTCTAGTGTCTGCAGAATTTACTATCATCTTTTTTATGTTATTAATTGGTTTAGTTTTTCCACTATAGTTCGAACTCAACTATACCTTTATATACAAGCCTAAGCAGTTTTAATCTTTTCTACTTGCTGAAACTCAACCAAGTTTTGATCTACGACCCAATGTGTCTATTTTATCTATTAGCTCAAACTTAACCTGTTTAGGTTTCACTATATGACCTTATAATAAAACGTACAAGTGAGTACAGAGTTGAGTTATTCTACTTCTTCTAATCTTCTTTTATTGCAGACGGTATCTTGGTATGTAATTGAAAACGTGATTGACTTAACTATGTGTTTTTGAGTTTTATTTTATAATTCAAATGATTTCTTTTGGATATGATATATTGAGATTAACTATTAAACATCTAATATATTCATTCGAATGTTGCATAAAAGGTGCATGACACATTCAATTTCAGTGGAACCATTTGACCAACTATTGATGGTTTACAATTCCATGTGCACTAAAAACAGGGCGGACACCGGATTGAAAATGAGGGGGGCTAAATTAACATGTAAAAAAATATAGTAATAAATACATATAAAATAATTCATGTTAATGTAACAATTTAATGAGATATAAAAATAGCTTTTGTAATATGATGTTGATTTCCTAAGTAACTTGATTGGTTGGGCAGCGGGCCGGGCTTGACGGGCTTTTTACAAAAAACGTTAACTCAAGCCCGTATTTTTGAACTTCGGGCTTAAGATGGGCTTGAGTCGGGCTAACAAGGTCATTCCCAAGCCCGGCCCAAGCTCATGAATATTTTTTTTGTTATAATAATTTTTATTAAATTAATAGAAAAAATATAAAAAAAAAGTCAAAATATGTTTAAATTTTAAATATAATTGCATTGTTTACTTAAAATCTTTAACATTTAATAGCATGTATTATAATCAAATGTAAAAATTTAATAGGATAAAATATAAAATCTTAAAATAATTATAAATTTAATTTATAAATATATACTAAATAAATAAAATTATTCGTCGTGCCGAGTTCGGGTATTTATATAAAAATCAAGCGCGGCCCATAAATCTTCAGGTTTTGACGGGTTCGGGCTCGGACCGAGCTTTTTTAAAAAATGAATGTCTAAGCCCGGCCCATTAAAGAGGGCACAGGCCAAGCCGGGCGGGTAGCCCGACCCGTGAACAGATCTACTTTAAAAACAATGGCAGACACAGGATCGAAAAATGAGGGGGGGGGGGGGGGGGGCTAAATTAACAAGTAAAAAAATATAGTAATAAATAAATATAAAATAATTCATATTAATGTAACAATTTGATGAGATTGAAAAAAAACTTTTGTAAAATGATTTGTAATATGATGTTGATTTCTTAAGTAGTTTGATTGGTTGGGCAGTTATACTCATTCTTATCATGATCAAGTTTCGAATCCTGGAAGGTGCAAATTCACAATTTTTTTAGCACATGAAACAATAAAAATGACTTCGTTTACGGGATAAAAATAAATCTTTAAAAATAAATTGAAACCACTAAGATTCAAACCTAAATGGTAGGAGGCTGACAAGTTTCCAACAATCTCTTCCATCTCAATTATATATTATACAATATATCTATACTATATATATATTCTTAAACTCAGGGGGGGCTAGGACCCCCATTGCCCATAACGTGGGTCCGCCCCTGTACAAAAACATATTCATACTTCCAAAAGACGATATTTGTATTTCACGTTATTTATTGTTAGATGGACATTTTATCTATTAAAATCAAAACTACTATATATAAAAATTAGATGAGAATATGATTTTTTTTTAGAACTATGAATTTTTAAAGAAGATAGATTTTGAACTCAGATTCTCCCGCATTTTATTTTGATAGACGTATCGATTAAGTATGGTTCAATTGGTGAAAATATGA
Source organism: Euphorbia schlechtendalii (assembly GCA_949673415.1). Lineage (NCBI taxonomy): Eukaryota > Viridiplantae > Streptophyta > Magnoliopsida > Malpighiales > Euphorbiaceae > Euphorbia > Euphorbia schlechtendalii. The sequence continues at coordinate 33,660 of CATIWQ010189861.1, read as the reverse complement.
TATTTGAGACGCTAACTAAATAAACGTCAAATAAACAACATACCAAATAAACAATTTTGTATATGTTAGATAGATGCCAAACTTGAAAAAAACACGATTTTTTTAATGATATCGTAAGAGGCTTTTTGAGGTCGTAGCCTAAAATAGGTTGTCCCTTAATATCTGCCGGCCCATTTGATGCCCCTCTCTAGCTACCCATCAGGTCCATCGAATGCCATCATGAGAGGCCATGAAATTTAGCAAAATACTGACGCTCATTATGTTCCTATGTTAATGACACAAGCCAAATTCAAGGAACTTTTTATATTGTTTTTCAATTTGTTATTTTGATAAGTTGTTTTCATAAATTTTTTATAAATTATATATTTTAACTTTGAATAACATATTTTGATCATTCATACTATTTAATTAAAAATTATCTGATTTTTTTTCCAAAATTAACTATGCTGCTTATATGAAAATTGAATTTTTCAGAAAAGTAGCTCGGAAAGGTGCTATCAACCTGACCCTTATTATCTATTAATAATAGAAAATATTGTAAGTCCTTAACCGAACCACCAAAATTATATTAGGTAACTATAACTAAGCAAATATAATACATCAATCACCTCTTAACTTGTTCAAAAATTCCAGTCGCCACTTTTTACTTTTAAAAGTTTCAGAGACCCTCCTGGACTTGCAAAAAATGAATATGTTTGCCCACTCACTATCACATGTCAGCTCAGATTAGAGAAAGAAAAATTAGAAAAAATATATTTGCAAAGTCAAACTAACTAGAAATTGACATGTGTTATTGAGATGTGGTAATTAAAATGACATGGTTAAAACAAGTTCAGGGGGAATTTAACACATTTGAAAATTAGGAGTGACAAGTGAATATTCTGAACAAGTTCAGGAGGTAATAGATGGATTAGGCTTTCAAACAAAGGCCAAGTGCAATCTCTTGTCTATGAATTTGCCTAACCACCACCCGAACTTCAATTTCACTATTCTAACCCTCAACTTGGTAAAAGTATGTGGGGTAGTCACTCAATATGATGTGGAAAGGAGAGTGAGAGGTTGATATTGATTAATTTATTAGTGGTAAAATTAAAATAAAAAGAGATGAGATAATATTCTTAAATAAACAGACAGTAAGAATAAATCAAAAAATTATAATTTTATTAATATAGTTTGGAGTAAATAAAAAAATTATAATTTGTCTCTACAATTAGAAAATTTCTCAATTTTTTATCATACTAACCCTCAACTTGGTAAAAGTATGTGGGATAGTCGCTCAAGATGATGTGGAAAGGAGAGTGAGAGTCTGATATCGATTAATTTATTAGTGGTAAAATTATAATAAAAGAAGATGAGATATTATTCTTGAATAAACGGACATTTAGGAATAAATCAAAAAATTATGATTTCATTAATATATTTAGGAGTAAATAAAAAATTATAATTTCATTAATATCTCTAATTTCATCTCTAGAATTCGAAAATTCCTCAATTACAAAATCCTTTAATGCATACAAGAATCCATCAACTAAAACTAAAATTTTATGAATTTAAAGAAATTGGGTAGAATTTTTTTTGGAGTAGAATTTTATTACTCCCTTTGTCTCTTGATTTGTGGATAAACCTAATTAGGATACTCTTGTAATTGTATTTTGTAACTCTCTTTTTAAGGTAATATATTTTCTCTTGGTTTTTGGTGTTCCCTAGAGCTGCTTTTAGTGCCTCCTTTCAGGTCTAAAAGCTCTTCTGGGTCAGTCAAGCCTTTCAATAATGAAAAAAAAGGAATTTTATGGGTTTGATGAATATACATGATCATGATGATGACGTAAAGAATTGATAAAATAAAGAAAAAGTTATAGTATTTGTTTGAAGTTTTCTCTATTTCTTTTTTTTTTCGGAATATTATGGGCTTTTCTAAAGAAGTAAACGTTTGGGGTTTAATTGAAATTTTCAAGAATTTATGAATTAATTTTTTATGCATGTAGCTAGTAATTTTAGGTTGACTTGAATTTTAAATATTTTTTATTTTATGTTACGTATCAAATTTTAATTGATTTGATTTTTAAAATTTATCATATCAGTCCGTGCAGAACACTCTTTAAATGTGGCTGATTTGATTGCATTTAGAGAGTACAATGATTCATTTTTGTAAAATTCAGAGGGCTAATGTTACTGCATAAGAGATATGAAAGGAAATAAGAGATCAGAGGATTAGATATCATTTTTGTGGGATGCCTTAAATTTAATTTTAGGGTGGATTTAAAAAACATTCTTTATAGTTTGATCATTTGGTAAAAAGGTTCTCGTGAATTTTTTTTTTTGCAAAATGTTGATTGTGATTTCAAAAGTTAGCAAAAAGAGAAAAGGAAAATATTTTTTCATTAAAATAATAGTGTCACAAGCCATGCATTTCAATCAATTTAACATTCCTATAATTTAACCATATTATTCAACAATTATACATCAAAATTTGAGTAATTTCCCAAAATATCTTAATTTTATTTTCATTTTTCAAAACTTATCAAGACATTTAATTTTAAAAAATATTTGTGATTTTCAAAAAATCTAAAATTAATTATTTAAGGTGTATCATATTTTTATTAATTAAGCCGTAGGAATTTCGCTCAAAATAAACAAGGATACCTCTCTTTATAAAAATAATTTTAAATTTAAAATCTTATTTTTGTTAACTTTTGAAACGACAAACATCTTTTTGAAAAAATAAATTTCATTAAATTTTTTCTACAAATTGATAAAATAACATGATATTTCTTTTAAATTTACAAATAACCTACTAAATAAGTGTTAGTATCATAATAATAATAAACATGGAAACTGTTAATTATTGATGCGTAGTAGCCGCCGGATACTATGCTTTGAATTATTGATGCTACTATGCAGTACTATGCATGAGACTTTATATTTCCTTATTATTTACGGTTTGTGCCATTGAGTTTTCCTAAAAACAGGATTCAATTTTTCTTATTAAATACACCTCAGAGATAAAAAATAAATCTCTTTCATATTCTCTCTATGTTTCTCTTCTTATAGCTATAATATCTCTTGTAGTTATATTTTATTTCTAACACGTTATCAGCACGATACTCTAACCGATTGAGGTAATAGACCAGGTGGCCATGGCCGCTGCTGCTTCTACTAATTACTTGTCCAAAAACTCATCACAGCCATACAATTCAACTCACTTCTCTTCTTCCTTCTGCTTCTTGCAACCGGTCTTCCACCTATTTAAAAAACACGAACTTGCTCTGTTAACGATTTCACTCAAAAAGAAAAAGGGGGTTTGATTTTTCTGAGTTGCAGCTTCAAGTTTCCTCTGTTCATTGTGATATTCCCGGTGCCAGAATCTCGTTGGGGCTTAGTTCTTTCTCAAATATTTGGTTCGTTAAACTTGGATTTGCCTCCGAAAGTCCGTTCAAATTACTGGCGTATGTAGACGATACTATTTACGTATATGGTTACTATTCACGTAAATAGTGAAAACTTAATAAATAAAACTTTTGCTAAAAAGCAATGGACATGTTTTATCAAATCAAATATGTTCCCTGAAGTGAATTTGATATATTTCCTGAAGTAAATATTACATCATTATGAAAATTTTATATAATGATAAATTTATAGTTATTAATATAATGACCACTTGAAATGGAAATTGAAATTGGACATGTAATATACCCAACATTAATAGAAAAATGATTACAATGAAAAACATTCTTCTAACTAACTACTAACATTTTTATTTTTCCTTATTGTTAACGTTTAATTTTATTATTACTTACTTTAATATATTTGTTATATTATATAAAATAGTCGACTATTAAAGATCATGCAGATCTTTGTTAAATTTTAATAATATTTATTTATGATAGCAGTCAATTTTATGTGAATGCGATAGCAATTTTCACTTGAAGTGAAGAGTCAAATTGACGATGATAATGACCACTAGAAGTGGAATATCAAATTAAAATTTTTGACAAAAGGAAATTGAATATTTCCCAGTATCAATTGATATCAATGATAATAGATCAAATGTCTTACTCCGGAAATGAGTGTTATCATGAAATTGGTAACACACAATCGTTGAATGCTCCAGAAGAGCCAAGTATTAATGTATTAAGGGGATAACAATTATCAAAAGATCAAAGAAGCTGAATATTTTTGTTGAATGCTCCAGAAGAGCCAAGTATTAATGTATTAAGGGGATAACAATTGTTAAAAGCTCAAAGAAGCTTAATATTTTCCTACTCTAATTATGGGTAATACAAAAGTTACCATTATATCTTATATTATGAATATAATATAACTCCAGAAGAGTTGATAATTTATTAAAAGCTCAAAGAGGTGAAATATTTTTCCACTCTAAAATTGGTGAAACAATTATTACCACAATATCGGGTAAAACAAAAATGGTTGAAAGCTCCGGCAGAGCTAATATTATGTTAGAAAGGGGAACAAAACTTATTATAAATGATGCATTATTTTCCCCAAATTCTCACCGAAATTTATTAAGTTTTAAAGATATTCGCAGAAATGGATATCATATTGAAACTGAGAAGGAAGACAACAAAGAATGTCTTCGTATTACAAAAATTATTTCAAGTACGAAATGTATACTTAAAAAATTTTATATTCTTTCATCTGATTTATACTACAAGTATATTAATATGACTGAGGTAAATTTGACTATAAATCAGAAGTTTATATATTCGGATACATATAAAATTTGGCATGAACGACTAGGTCATCCTGGTTCGATAATGATGAGAAAAATTGTTGAAAATGCATATGGGCATCCATTGAAAAATCAGAAGTTTATTCAGCATAATAAATTTTTCTATGCTGCTTGTTCACAAAGAAAATTAATAACAAAACCTTCTAAAGTTAAGGTCGAAATAGAATTGCCAACATTTTTAGAACGCATACAATGTGATATATGTGGACCGATTCAACCACCATGTGGACCATTTCAATATTTTATGATTTTAATTGATGCTTCAACAAGATGGTCAGATGTATGTTTATTATCATCAAGAAATATGGTTTTTGCAATATTGCTTGCCCAAATTATAAGATTACGAGCACAATTTCCTGATTATCCCATTAAGACAATTTGTCTTGATAATGCTGGAGAATTTACATCTAAGACATTCAATGATTATTGTATGTCAATTGGGATAAAAATTGAACATCCTGTAGCATATGTTCATACACAAAATGGTCTAGCAGAATTATTTATTAAACGTTTGTAATTAATTGCACGACCATTAATTATGCGAACAAATCTCCTTAGTACAGTATGGTGTTATGCAATATTGAATGCAGCAAATCTTATAAAATTAGTAAGTTACCATGATTATTCTCCATTACAATTAACTTCTGGTCATGAACTTGATATTTCTCATCTTAGAGTTTTTGGTTGTACGGTATATGTATCAATTGCTCCATCACAGAGGACTAAAATGGATACTCAAAGAAGATTAGGAATTTATGTTGGCTATGAATCTCCTTCAGTAATTAAATATCTTGAGCCATTAACTGAAAATATGTTTATTGTACGGTTTGCAGATTGTCATTTTGATGAAAGCACTTTCCCAAATTTAGGGGGAGAGAATAGAAATATAATTTTGGGAAATAAATTAATATGGATTGTTCCGTCACTTTCTCAGATGGATATTAAATCAAATGATTCTGAACTTGAAGTTCAAAGAATAATTCATCTTCAAAATTTAGTAAATCGGTTACCCGATACACTTGCTAATCCTAAACGAGTAACGAAATCGCATATACCGGCAGTAAATGCTCCCAATCGTATTGAAGTTCTTGAAGAATAACCTGCTAATAATACTCTGACATGCTTGAAGCGTAGACGACCTATTGGTTCAAAGAATAAAAGTCCTAGAAAAAGGAGATTTATTGATAATGAAGATACTGGTTGAGGTTATAAATGTTGATACACTTCCGGAAGAAACAGCTGAAGTTGTTGAAAATGAAGAGATTTAAATAAATTATTTAAATAATGAGAAAAGATGGAATCGAGATAAAACGATTGTAGATTATATTTTTGCCTATAATGTGGCAGTAGATATTGAAAATGAGAATATGGATCATGAATTACAGTCTATTCAAGAATGTCAAACTAGAAGTGATGTGCAAAAATGGAAAGAAACAATTCAAGCAGAGTTGAATTCTCTTGAAAAATGAAATGTGCTTGGACCTGTACTTCGAACTCCACAAGATGTAAAACCTGTTGGTTATAATGCGCTATTTACGTGGAACTATTGATTTGGGTTTATTTTACTCATATGAACCCAAGCTAGAATTAATCAGATATGCAGATGCCGGTTATTTATCTGATCCACACAAAGCTCGATCTCAAACAAATTACTTATTCACATATGGAGGAACAACTATATCTTGGCGATCTACAAAGCAGACTATTACGGCTACTTCCTCAAATCATGTAGAATTAGTAGCAATTCATAAAGCTAGTAGTGAATGTGTATGACTGAGATCATTAATCAAACATATTCGAGAAGCATGTGGAAAAGTAACGATTAAAGAAGATCCGACAACAATATATGAAGACAATGCTGCTTGTATTGCTCAGTTAAAGGAATGATACATTAAAGGAGACTAAATAAAGCACATCTCACCAAAATTTTTCTTCACTCATGATCTTGAAAAGAATAGTGAAATAGGTATTCAACAAATCTGCTCTTGTAACAATTTAGTAGATTTATTTACCAAGGATTTACCTTCCTCAACTTTCAAGAAACTGGTTTATAGCATCGGAATATGTCGTCTTAAGGATCTTGCGAATAGGGGGAGTAAACACTGTACTCTTTGTCCCTTAACTAAGATTTTTGTCCTACTGAGTTTTTCCTTGGTAAGGTTTTTAACGAGATAGTGTCCCATTTCGCAAAAGTTTACGCATTAAAGGGGGAGTGTTAATTATTGATGCGTAGTAGCCGTCGGTTACTATACTTTGAATTATTTATGCTACTATGCAGTACTATGTGTGGGACCTTATGTTTTCTTATTATTTACGGTTTGTGCCATTGAGATTTCTTATAAATAGGATTCAATTCTTATTCAATACACCTCAGAGATAAGAAATAAAATCTATTTCATATTCTCTCTATGCTTCTCTTCTTATAGCTATAATATTCTTGCAGTTATATTTTATTTCCAACCGAAACAAAATACTTGAAAATTTCTCTGCTATCTAGGGAGAGCAAGAAACTTAAAGAACCGAACCGAACCGAACCTGAGAATCGGACCGAACCGAACTAGACCGGACCAAACTAATTAGGTTCGGTTCTAGGTTCTAATATTTTGGTAATTTAGTTTTAGGTTCGGTTCTGAAAATAAAAACCAAATAAACCGAGAACCGAACTTAATTAACCTAATTAAAAGAAATTAATGTTCTTTTCTACTTTTTCGGTTCATTTACGTTTTATTCTTTTCCAGATTTTATAATATAATATTTTTATATCTTATATTGTAAGTTATTCAAATGTAAAAAGTGCTTTGCATGTTAATGGTTGTGTTCATTCCTTATATATTTGTTTAATTTTTTTGTTATAATGATCGTTAAATTTAATTTTATTTTCTGAAACAATAGTTAATTCTTTAACATGAAAATAATTATTACATTTTTAACTTTGTTCTTCAAAAAAATAGTTAAACTTTTTTCATAGAAATATAATTTGATTTTATATGGAACCGAACCGAACCTAAATATTTAGGTTCGATCCGGACCGAACCAAAACTTATTAGGTTCGATATTAAATTCCTAATTTTTCTGTTATTTGATTTTTGATTTATTTAATTCGGTTCGATTCTCGGATCGAACTGACCAATGCTCTGCTATCAGTATTTGACTTCTGGTTTTGAACGTTATTAATTAACGTCAACATCAGCAGCCTTATTTAAATATTAATTTTTTAAATTATAAATACTAAATGACATCCAGATGTTGCTTCAATAGAAGAGCTGATACCAGATTTTTATTAATCATTTCGACCAAAGAAAAATAAAAAATTGGAATATTGATCATTAATCCCCCAAACTACACTTTCAACTTCTTTCTTTACATCACTTTCAAAAATACAGGCCAACAAATAAATTAAGAACAAGATTCCATTGATTGAATAAACAAAACTTAAAATAATTAAATTTCAATATTTGATTTTCAAATTTGCTTGATTCCTTCTCCTATTGAAATGCTTCATTTCAGATATCTCTTTCTCATAATCAGTCTCAACATCATCAACTTTATTTTTTTCTTTAACATAATTAGACACACTCTTTGTCTTCCTCATTACACCACCTCTAAGCCATTCGACAACCTCCATCATGCTCGGCCGGTTCTCGGGATTCCCATCAGTGCATTTCATCGCAATAGTAATCGCGGATTTGAGCTGATTTCGGTCGTATTTGCCCTTCAATTTAGGGTCAGCAATATGGTCAAATGCACCCTTTTGTACATAGGGTGTGACCCATTGCACAATGTCACGTTTTATGCCTCCAGGGAGTTTTTCTAATGGTTTTTTAGCACTAATAATTTCTAGAAGTAAAATTCCGAAGCTGTAAACATCGCAGGATTCGGAAACTTTACCCCACATAGCATATTCGGGAGCCAAATAACCTAAAGTACCTTTTACCCTTGTGGTCAAATGAGTAACGCCTTCCGGAATTAGCTTCGCGAATCCAAAATCAGCGACTTTTGCTTGGAATTCGGTATCTAATAGAACATTACTCGCCTTTATGTCTCTGTGTATTATGTGAGGATTGGCCTTGTGATGCAAATACCTGCTTTTCACATAATAATTTCATAAATACAAATTGAGACACAATCAAAATAGATTAAGGCAAATTTAGTTTCTAAATTATGTGTTACGAATTTACTAGTCTGCTAAAAGGCAAATATGTTTTAACAAAAATACTTGTCACTTATGAATTTTTTTTTTTTTTGTGTTGGGCAGCTAGGTAGCCCGATGCATCAAGCATACGCATCCACACAATGTCTGGAAATTGATGTATCTTTAGATGTAAATTGTAGACAACACGGTATTTTATGTGGTAACTGTTGATTTTATAACTCGAACATATGATTTATGGATTACACATCTGTTAGCATGAATATTTTAACCTAGCCTAAATTTTTAGGTATCGACTTTAAGTAAAATTTGTCTATTAATGACAACTTGATTCAATTTCCAGTTCAAATCAACATGTATATTCACATTGTTAAAAGACCTGATTCGTAACTATAATCAAATGATTCAATTTATAAAAAAAAAATAGTTGAATTGGGCTAAGTATTACCGGATAATCACTAGTGAAACGAGTTGACTGAGCCAAATGATAGGGCTCACAGAAGAATCAAATCAATCAAATGAAGGGCAATCGTAAAAAAGAAACAAAATTGGTTATTATAAAGTGTTTAACTTACGCTAAGCCCTCGGCTGAACCAATAGCAATGTTAAGCCTCCGATTCCAATCAAGCAAACAATCAGAAGCAAGTTGACCATGAAGATGAGTTACTAAGCTATGATTAGGCATATAATCATACACTATAAGCCTTTCATCTCCACCTGCATAAAAACCTCTTAACCCTAGCAAATTCTTATGCCTTACCCTTCCTAGTATCTCCACTTCCACCGCAAATTCCATCTCTGCCTTTGCACTCATCGCCTTCAGCCTTTTCACCGCAATCTACACACCCCAAATTCATCATAAATTAGTTCTAATTATCAAACATCTTTTAACTTAGTTTATTTGGTGAATTTCGATATGATTAAGAAAGAAAAAGATAACATGATTGCCTCGACGCCTTTACTTGTTCGACCCCAATACACGCTTCCGAATCCGCCTTCTCCTATCTTGTTATCTTCATGAAAGTTGTTTGTTGCGTGTAGTAGTTCCTTTAAGCTGTATCTTTCCCACGGGTAAGCCTTTTCGCTGCTAACGCTGAGAAAATCATACAAACACTACACCAAATGTTACATAATATTCAAGATTTGCTGTTATATGTAAATCGATAGCAGCGAAAATAAAGACATGATATATCAAGTTAAAAAGTCAAATAAATCTATTCTAACGATATGTTAATGATCAGATGATAGTTACCTGACAGTTGGTTGCGTTTCTTCTTCAGGGAAACCGCAACAAAGGCACTTAAATTTTGAAACCATTTTTTTCTGTAACGAAATTGGAGGATTGATGAAATAAGGAAAAGGAATCGATTGATTGGGTAAGAATATACGAAAAAGAAAAATTAGGAAAATTTTAATAAATGGAAATAAGAAAAGAAAACATTAGAAAGGAATCGAAGAAGTCTTAAGGTGAAGACAAAATGCAGCATTGGAAGTCAAGAAAACTTGCTATGTGTAATTGTTTTTATATGAAAAGCTGGATCCTTTTCGTCTCAACGCACACAACCTTTGTGGAGTTATAGGTTCTATTTGGCTGTTTACTATTATTTATGTTTTCTCTCTTTAGAAAATTTGTTAGGTATTAATTTCTTTTATATGTTATATTATTGAGGGATTATTTCGGTATATATTATTTATTATATGGGAGATGCTTTATTGAAAGTGATCGAAGATAAGTTTTTTTGTGGTTCTATCATTATATATAGTGTTGGCTTAGTGGTTGAGACTGAATATGTGATATTAAAGGTCACATATTCAAATCCACATACAGGTGAGGTAGAGACTTTCTTAATATTAATGTAAGCACAATTGCACAACTGTTTTTGGCTTAGTTTTTCTTTTAATTTGCTTTATTTGGACTTACATTAAATGAAAAGAAAAATCCCAACCCACCCAAAATGTGATCCGAACCTGGGATCTCTATAACCCACAACTTCCATCTTAACCACTAGGCTAAGACTTCAATCACGGCTGTTTTTTGGCTTAGTGATAAGACTGAATATGTGATATTAAAGTTCACATATTCGAGTCCATGTATAGGTAAGTTGGAGATTTTCTTAGTATCATTGTAAGCACAATCGCGCAATTATTTTTAACTTAGTGGTTGAGACTGAATATGTGATCTTACACGTGGGAGCATAGTCAGAAAAGTATGCCTAGAGGGGAGAAAGCTTGGTATATAATCTGAGAAAGTTTTTACCCACCTCAAGAGCAATATGAATTTGTAATTTTGCATAGGTAGCTCTAGTTACAGGAATAATATTTTGCATGGGTAAAGCTCCAATTATAAATTTTAGGATTTTGAATTTGTGAGTTTTTTTAGCTTTTTATATAGCAAGATTCTTGAAAAACTCAGAAATCGAATTAGTATTTTTTTTTTTGTATCAAACAACTACTGACAGAAAGATGGTCAAGAAAAAAGTGCTATTTATTTATATTTGGTAAAATGTTGACAATATCAATGCTGGGCATTGGATAATTAGTAGCTAATCCTATTTAATAAAGTTTTTTTGTTTGTGCTTAATGCTATGCTTGAATTGTTTAGTTTGCATTGGGTTTAATTCTATGGGCTTTTGAATCTAATTTCTGTTTGAAGCCCAATTAATTTCTAATTAATGGCGTCTGCCAAATCAGAGCCTAAAAAACTCAATAGATGGACTAAATAACAAATACACCTTCAAATTTAATATTCATTTTTCTTCGACTCTTTAACCATAAGAGAAAATTGAAATTCAACATCTGTAATGCAAATTGATTTGCAATTTTTCGGCAATGAATCTCATTTTACATACCATAATAAAAAAATCTGTAAGGACTGAGAGAAATATAAGTTCTCGTTTGGTTTATTGTTTCTGATAGTTTTTTTATCTGAAATAACTAAAATAGCTGAAAAGGCCAAGAACTTCTGTTGAACAAGTTTCCATATGCTCATGACTGTCCCTTGACATACTTACCTCTATCAAAAATATTGTTAAGAGAATAGTCATATCGATATATATAGAATTGGAGCACGGCAACGTTTTCTATTTCGATATTTCTTGTAAGGAGGATCAGAGACCAAAGAGAAAATAAGCATTTCAATTAGTTTGCACCCGAATTCATTAAAAGTCCCTAAGAAAAGGACAAAGTTAATGAATGCGAAGAATTCATAATTACATCACAGTAACAAAAAAAAATTAGAACTAAAATTCCTTACAAATGCAAGCCAAGCTATCAGTTCTATACAAAACATCCTCATTTATCTCTAAGATTTGAGAAGTGATTTTTTCTTGTGTTCTAAATTTTCCAACACGGAATCATCCAACGCGAGGTTGCCTATTTGCAAACTTACTCGTAAAAAGGTCGTTCCAATGATGATAAAAATCTATAACTCTTCTCAAATTAACAGAATCTAACACCAGTTCGATTAAAAAGAGAGTTCCAAATAGTTGCAATATATTTACAATGAAGCAATTTATGCGATCTAATGTCTTAATTGACTCACATAAAGAACAAGATGCATCTATGAGAGACAAGAATCATATTCTAGCAAAAAAAAAACTTATCGTCGGTTGACACCTCTCATGTAGCAACATCCAAGTAAAAAATATGATTTCGAGAGACAATGAACCTTCCAACAGAAAAGAATGTATATAATTTTTTTGAGAAATATGAAACATTTTTACCAATTTTGCTGTTTGTGGGATTTGAACCCACAAACCCGGCATTTCTTGGATTCTCCGAGGATAGTGATCACTATTTCAAAGTTTAATAGTTGAGAGAATATATTTAGAAATAGGTTGAGTTGAGAAAAGATGAGCATCGTGAATCTCAATAAACTCCCAATAAGCTACTACAATCAAATTGAAAACGAATGGACAGCGAAATTCAAATGAAATATATGCAAGAACAAATCATAGGCTGTGCAATTTTTTGTATGCAAAACAGGCGCCACCACCACAATTGTCATTTTTTTATCGCAAATTGCAAACGAAAACTTTTATCTATATGTTCCGTTTCTGAATCGGTTACATACACAAATTTAATACCAACGGAATTTCTCTTTAGTGTTGTGTGTCCAATTTCAATAAGAATAATAACCAAATACTAATTGGTTGAGTTGGACAAAGAACTCAATTCTTATAGTATCAATCCGGTTCGAACTGTTGAGGATGTGTATGGAACAAAATAGGATGAGAGGGTTGCCCCCTTAGTTGTGCCTCTGCAATATACAAAGTCCAGACTAGTCGGCAAGAGGACCAAATACCAGTCGCGAAAGAACAAAAGGTTTAATATATACATATCTTTTGCTCCTTTGAACTTGACATTGCCGCACTTTCAAGTGTTCTTCTTAGCTTTTTGAACTTGTCAAAAATGTCATAGTTTAACCCTCTAAATGCTATTTGTCAGCTTCTAGTTGATTTAACTGTTCAGAAAAATCATTCTTCTGATTTTTTTTCTCAAACCATAAGTAGACCCATGACGTTCATGAGGCAAATTAATACACTTTTTGCTAGATTCAGGAGTTAGCATAAAAAAGTTGAAAGTTTTTGAATCACATTTTTTAAAAGTTGTCGGGGCATTGCCTTTTTTAACAGTACTATGAAACATTACAAACCCGACGAAGTAAAATGAAACCATCACAAATAAAAAATTATATATAAAACTTTTGCTTTCATTTTTGTGGACGTCAACAATCTGATTAGGTTTCATATTAAGATAAAAAAGGATATATAATACATAGACACCAACTTGTTTGACACTCATTTACACATTACAATATCCACCATTCATCTTTAGGTAGTTAGATCTCCATCATAAAATGAAAACAAAATGGAGACTGGAGATTTCACGATGTCAATGAGTGTCAAATAATTGGTATCAATGTAAAATTACTATACATAGAAATATTATACTTTCTGTAACTTTTTACCAACTCCAACCTTGAACTTTCAATTGTTCTTATATATCATGAACTTGACAAAAAATGTTATTTTTTGTTATTTTTCACTCTCAAACAGAAACTAAAATATAACGTACAGGAAAACTACTAAACTAGTACACTTTTACAAAGGTGAGGAGGTTAGTAGAAACAAGTTCAAGTTCAGGGCGACACTTCGCAAAAGTAGTCAAGTTCAGAAGTAAAATGCGAAGTCACTCACAGATGAATATTGATTAGATAAATATTGCACGGTTCAGTTTCTGTTGTAACGCAGAGAGATCAACGCAAGTAAAACGGGTAGCCTGCGAGATAAATAATGTAAAAGAATTGTCAAGCAAAAGGAATGCAATCTGTATATCTACAGAGGCGTAAATTATTAATTTTTTCAGAACTTCAAATTTTCATTCAAAAAGAGAAGAGTACATGTACATGAAAAATTTCTATAATGGCATAACTTTAATTTGCAATTCGACGAGTGAATTGCACTCAATGGTTATTTCTTCATTTAGTATTCTAAAGTGTATTGATCTCTTCAAGATATCATATTTTTAAGAAAGGAAGAAGAATAGATCCCTTGAATGACAATGTAAATGCTGTCAAGATAATTTCTGACTTTAATTTATACAAATTTTTGTAGTAAATGAGTTTATCATCTAAAAGTTTAAAAGTTTGATAGATGCAAATATCTCTTTGCACATAATAAATCCAAAAGTAATTTTGTTTGAAAATGTTAAACAAGTTATTTTTACTTTTTATATATATATATATATATATATATATATATATATATACACATTTGACCACAAAATGGGGAGATTCAATGTTAGGGGATTATCATGCTAGATATAAATGATTTTATATAGTGATATATGGGTGGGCCTTTAACACTATCAACTTGGATTTTTATAGCATAGAAAATGTGATTTTCACATTTTTTATGTTGGTTTATTTTAGACTCATTACTCGAGTCTAACACTCTCAAATCTCACATAAGTAGAAGTATGTTTGATAACTAAAGTTATGTCCAAACACACGGTGAAACTTGAATTAGGACTAGATTCTTAGTGATAGTGCGTCTGAAATAGACATATCAAAAAATGTTTGAAAAATAACAATTAATCAAGGTCCCGTCTCAATTGTGAGAGAGTTTTGTGTGTGCATTCAACATTGAAGTTAAATGAAAACAAAGGTATGGATTTTTTTAGTCAGACCTTAAAGGTATATCAAAGGATGTATAAAAACTTACCTAGTTGCAGTTGAGAAAAGTTTTGGAGACTCATATTCAAGCAATTGGTTTTATATAGGCATAGCTTTTATATTACTTGAATTTAAGGTGATGTATGTATGTATGTATGTATATGTATGTGTGTGCGCGCAAGCGTGCAATGATGAAGATGAAGATTCATCAAAATATTCAATAACCCAGTTTACATCTCTAGGTTTACACACATAGGTTTTGGAATATATATTAGAAGAATACTCAAAGAGCTGCAGTGAAAATCAAGCCAAGGTGAAAAGTACAAAAAAAAAAGTTGGTCAATGTAGCTTTCAACTTAATTGTGTGATAACCATTAATCTAATGAAAATGGTTATGTTTATATATGATTAATTAATTTTCAAATTTCAAAACCTTAGATTTCAACCAATAATAGAGATTATACCAAAACCTCTACTATAAGGTGTTGAAGAGATTGCACTACTAAATAATTTAACAAGTGCATTGATAATCCAAACATAAATCACACAATGAAGTAACAGATTGCAAGATAACATATATCGCTACCAATTCATTAGTAAATAGATAGAAAGAAACTCTCCGAAATTAAATCAGTTATAAGATAAAGAAATCAATTATACCTTGCACTGAAGAGTGGTGTAAAATCTCTCATCTCTTTTAATAGAAATACTGCTAACAACATTAAATCCTTCTTCAACCACAACTTCTACAACTCTTGATAGCGGAAAATTCTCCTCGCAGCTTATAACAACTTCAACTCCAAAATCATGGGAGCCAACAGAAACTGCACAACTACTTGTCAAATTATTACATGAACTACTTACTCTTTGTTCATCAACACTACTTGTATCCGACAAATTCTTTAGCTTATCTCTCTTTATGCTCAGTTTTCCCACATTAATTTGAAGGCGTTTTATATATTTCTCGGCTTCTTGTATGTGATCAGACATTGATCTCTTTCCCTGCATGCAAAATCCCCAAATATCAACAAAACCCTAATTCGAAAATAGCGGGTCTTTGCATGAATTAAATTACGTATATAATTAGCAAAGTAATTAAAGAAGATAAAGAGTGAATTATGACCTTGATAGATTGAAGAGGAAGGAGGGATCGAAGTGAAGCATGAAGAGTAGACATTTGTTTCCTTCTTTGCCTTTCGATCTCCTTTCGAATGATCTTTTTCCCATCGCTATTAAGATCATTATTGGTAGCAATTGAAACTGGATTTGTGTTTTGCAGCTGATGATCTTGTTGTTGTGTGAAATTATTAGTAAAGTAGGGTTGTTGACCAAACACAGTTGGATCCATTTGAAGAATATCTTCTTGGTGGGGATCAGAAGAGATTTGGGAAAATAATTCATTGTTTTGTTGGAAGGGAAACATTGAATTGAATTGAATGAAACTAGCTTTGATTTGTAAGATTTATAATGGAAAAAGAAAAAAAGACGAGGCCGTTGATGTTTTATTGTTGTGGAGGCATAAATTATAACTAGGTTTTACACTGCAAATTTTATTCATTGCTTACTGAAGAAATTGCAACAGCTTGGCGTTTTCACATTTGGTGGTCCCACACCAATAACAATAATGACTTCAGACATTTTTGGAAAATATTCCATTTAATCCCCCATTTTGACAAACTTTTAAGTCTTAAAATAATTTCATGGTAATTTTTTTATGTAATTGAATTAAATTCTTTAAAAATACAGTACGCCTACATGTATTGAGATTAGTCCTCTTTCACTCTTACTCGATTCCGTTCCAAAATCATACGAAAAATATAAATTTTAATTGCATAGTCATTCTTTCTAAAATATTCAAAAAAATATTCATTCTTTCTAAAATAAATTATAGTATTCATTATGTTTTCAGCCCAATACAACGATTGAAGTTGTTAGAATTCAAATCTTTAATTTCTAAATTCAAAAAGTTCTAATATCATGTCACATATCATTGAATTCTGAAACTTAAAATGATAATAAGTAAAGTTCAATTCGTAGGTCATATATTAATTTTAACAGCAAAATTTCAAAAATTTACCAATATGTCATTTTGTGGCTTTTTTTTGTCCATAAATCATTTATATGGCTTGTCGCAAATATAAATGTCTTGCTTATAAGTATAAAAGTGGACGGTGGTAGTTTCCTGACTAAAAAAAATACAATAAGGCAGTCATATATTTTAATTTAATTCACTAACCTTTTAATAATTTAGATAACCAGTTTGTTTGACACACATTTACACTTTACAATCTCCACCATTCATCTTTGGGTAGTTAGATCTCCACCATAAGATGAAAACAAGATGAATGGTGAAGATTGTATAGTGTCAACGAATGTCAAACAACTGGTGTCAATATAGAATTACTGCTATAATTATTCATATGTAGTTAAGTTGTTTTTTTCCGGACGGCAGTTGTAATTATTTCTCAACACCTGAAAAATGGATATCTAAACATGCAATAAAATCTATCCACTTGTGCACGTGTTGGATAATAATATTGATATTATTAATAGAAGTATTTTTTAGTAATTTAATTATAAATAATCAGAAATAGAATAGCATAAAAAAATAGTTGTTTCAATTTAAGTCGAACCAAATAAAATACAGTTATGTACAAGAAAACAGACCATGATATCAAGTCAGTTAAAAATTGGACGTTAATTTCAATTTTTCAAAATTAGAGTCATAGTAACCAAAATTTTACATGGAACCGAGTATTCTAAAGTATCCTGCTCCAGTGTATTACAGGAGTCCTAATTTTTAATTAGTGGGACACATATCATGTTATGGAGCAAGATATTCTAGAATATCCGGCTTCATATAAAAAATCTGCATAATTACATGGCGAATCATGCCGTGCTCCGAAAAACATCATTATTAGGAAAAGAAGTTAAAGAACATCTTGCCGAACCCCCAAATGTATATCAAGTCGGTTAAAAATTGAACGCTTGCTTTTCTTATGTAGCTTTCATGAAAGTGTACAAGTACATAATGTTGGCAAGTAACATTAACAATTGGGATCATGTTACGATGAGCTAGAATGATTACGTTGTTAATCTAGAATGAAAAAAAGGCGTTCAAAAAGTAATGTTTTTTCTTATCAAATTGACTACAATATTTTTACTAAGTATTTTAAAATTTAAGTAAATAATGCAACAATGTGTAAATTAGACCTAATTTTGTCCATTTTTTTTTATTTTTTATGTAGTCTAATAAAAAAATTTAAAATACAAAAATATTTATGGGTCGTGGGCCGGATTTGAGAATGATCTCGTAAGCACGGCATGGGTTCGGTCCGAGTTCGAAGTATTAAAGTAGGGGCTTGGGTCGGGATTAGATTTATGTTTTTAGTAAAAAAGACGGACGAAGCCCGGAATGAGCCTGACTGGACTTGCCCGACGAATGGGTGTAGTTGGGAGCAAGCCATACCTAAAACAAATGTTGTAGATAATGATCTTGCAGACCGGTTCGTGTTATTGTATACTCCTACAGTTGTTATATAAATATATAGAAAGTCTCAATTGCCCCTTTAACTTTACGAAAAAAAGTTTTCATACCCTTCCAATTTGGAAAAAATGCATAAGTTTGGTTACTGATTACATTTGAACTTTGCGATGTGGAGCGCATGGTATTCACGTCACACCTTGTGTCAAAATATTTAAAATTTAAATCAATAAATGATTGACATGTGACATATGTTGAAACATCAAATCAATGATAGTGTGACAAGGAACATTTTTACAAGTGGGGAATAAGAATGAGCTTTAAAACTTGAATGGACATTAGATATTGGAAGAAGTTGAATCAAAGGTTTTAAACTGTATGATAACACTTAACTAGACCACTTTACAACATTATTGATGAGTACAGCGGTGAGTATCTCTTAAGTTGTTTCTTTTGTCGGAATTAATAATTAATTAAGATACAAGGATCCATATACTAAACAAAAATAATCAAGGAAGAGATATTGGGGTATATAAAATAGTAGCATCCAAAGAATGTGGACAATGTTTTTGGATTTGTTTAGCTGTTTCATTGTCTTGGCTTTTTAAGATGCAAATATCAATATAAGTAGCGGTTTATTTTATTGAATAATCAACTTTCGATCCTTTTTGGGCTCAGCTCAAGATTTTGTTTTCATTATCAATTGCCGCCACGCAATATTATTCCTATAAAAAAGCCCATAATTCTTTCTTAATTGAAATTGAAAATTTCATATATGTCATAATTGAAACATTAAGTTGATTATGAGGTGGATTGGTTTAATATTGGGGTTTATTAATAGTAGGGAAATCATTCTTGGAGTGGCCAACAAGATCGTGGCCTTTCCCGGCCTTTATATATGTGCAGCTTCGTACGCTTTCTAATTTTAATTAATTAAAGGCTTAAGGCTCCTTATTATAACTAATATTTATAAATCATGTAACTCGCTTTAAAGAAACTTGTATACATCCAGGAGGTCTGCATATAACCCAGACTAAATCAAAGAATCAAATCCCTTAACTTTAATTACTTTTTTTTTTTTATTTCGGTATCTTCTCTTCTCCTTTTTCTTATCAAATCTTCTTTCTTTATCTCTTTCTCATTTGTTTCACCCGTGTTTACTTAGAGCATCTTCAACTCAACTTAAAAAATTGGATTTAGAGTTAGATTTAAAGTGGAATGTCTCCAAACTCACTTTATTTCCAATTTTAAATTTTGACGTGTGAATACGCCGCTATTCAAAATTTCAATTTTTAAAAAAAGATGTTTTGTTAATTTTTTTTTAAAAAATTCTTGTGCTTTGAATATATATTTGAAAATTTAATTTTTTTTATTTATAAAAAAACTATTTTATTTTCTTAAAAAATTATTATTACTTTATATTTATGCTTTTAATGTTGTGAAATTTGAAATGTAAGGTTGGAGAAAAAAATACTGTATCAACTTCATATTAGAGTTAAATAAAATTTGAAATGAAAAATGAGATTGTAGGATTGGAGATGTCTTTATTCCTTCTAGACTTCCAACATTAGATGACCTTCATCGCAGATATGAAAAGTTACCACATATGCTTGTAAGTTTTATCTATAATATTCATATCTTTCATGTCTTCAAAAAATATATTTGTAATTATTAAATGCATCCAAATCCCATGATTTTGTATAATTTGTACGTTTTCACCTTCAACTTTCATTTACTTCAATTTTCTCCTTACATCATCGTGCTCCCTCAACTCAATGTGTCAACCTCTGGAAAAACATCTTTGAAAAGTCAAGTTGGAGATATGAGGTATTACACATTCAAAATAAACAAATAAAATAAGTGATACATATAAAATTTGTAAATTGACCCTCAACACATGCCAATTAATTTTGTATTAGATGAACTCAACCTCATTTATGTGTTCACTCAACTGTCAAGCTCATCATTCTCTAAATCCACTGATTCTCTACGTGGTATTAAAGTGGAAGAATGCTTGACAATCATAAATATTTGGGTTCATAGTTAAAATTCTGGTTGAGTTTGAGCTAGTATTGAAGACTAGACCCATTACCTTGGGCTTTAGAGGGTATATGTCAAGGTATGTTCGAAAAATGACAATTAATCATCTCATATTGGAAATGAACAAATATAATGAGTAACATATAGGTGGTGTTGATTGGGCATTAACACTAGCTGATTTATATGTGTTAAATTAGTTCAACCTCATTTATTTACTCACTCAAGCTATCAAGATTAATACTTTCCACGATTACGAATTCTCTACAAAACCGACTAGAAGCCAGCAAATGACGTTCTAGGAACAAACTATTGCACTTTAACCAAATTCAAGAAGTTTATTGAAACTTTTGAAGTTTAGAGTTACATTTGATGTTTCAAGTGGAATTTTGATGCATTTCACCCTTTTTATCAAATAATAGTTGTTAAATTATCATTTAAAGTGGAAAAATATTCAACGAAAAGGGGCTTATAGTGTAAATTGGATAGTAAAATTACACAAAAGATGCATTTAATTGACCACATGATTTCATAAAAGTTGATATTTCTCATACTTGTGTGGTTGTGCACTACCATAAGCGTGTGTACGTTTGATATGTATAAAATTATATATTCTTAACAAGACTTGAGTATGTATATTTTATAAGTCACTATAATGATCATTATGTTGAAAACTCAGCATAGTCTATAAAAACTACATACGAAAGTCATTGCAAAATATTACACAAGAATGCTCTGGCTTGAAATTTCCAGCAGTGGATGAAGAAATTGATACAACAATTTGTTTTGCATTACATGTGTCTCGAATGTCAAGTACTGCTATATATAATAGCTTCCTTTTGTTTTCTAAGTATTAAATTTAATTTTAATTCTTTAGTTACAAATATTAAGTAATTGCAATTAGTAGTTAGCGAAATGAAATCTGCATTTTCATGCGTATGTGTTATTTCGTGTCTTATCTTTAATTTTTTTATTATCTTTTTTTCAATATCTCAATTTCTCTTTAATGGATGACATGACAACATATTTCAGATATGTTTGATATTGTTTTTCAATTTGAATTTTTTATAGAATTACATATTTTAGTTTTGAATAATACATTCTGATCATTGATACTAGTTAATCATGAACTGTCTGAATTGTTTTTTTCCAAAATTAACTCCGTTGCATATAGGAAATGTTTGAAAATGTAGATTTTTAGAAAAGTAACTTGGGATAACGCAATCAAACTGACCCTTACTTTGCTTAATAACAGTAAAAAAAAAGTAACAACAAACAATAACCACTTCATCAAACAAAACACAACCATGTACATACTTTCTAGAGTAACTCCGTGGAAATATTGAAACATATAACTGAAAAATAAAGGATTCTGTGTATCTAATTGGTTATGATTTGGTCTGATCTCAGACAAAAGGATTAGATAGGATTGTTAGGGTTTGTGATCGGGGATGGGTCAAAATGCCAGGATTCCATTTATTTAAATAGGTTTTTATTATTTTATTAATAATCCTATTTTCTATTGCTATTATAATGACTTCATTTTTTAATTATGTATCTTGATTTTAAGTACTTTTAATGAGAACAACCATCCACCTAATTTTCATTTAAAACTTTGGTCCTTTTGATTATCATTAGTAGAAGCTTCCATTCTTAAACTGATAAGTTTTTAATAATCCATTTACATTCTTGTCCCTTCACATATACATATACAAAATTGACGGAAATTCTATAGCATTTTAAAGTTAATTAGAATTCTTCTCTCATTTGTGCATTTTTTATGTTCTTAACTTAAATCAACCATTAGTGATGAAAATATTTTTTACGTAGGTCTATGGCACTCATTTAGTTTTTAAAATTGCGAGAATATAAAAGGTGATAATTTAATTACAAAATAGTATTTAAAATTGCGAGAATGTCTATTGTGGTATCCAACCAGTGTGATTGATACTTCATAAATTTTTCCAAATTGGACCCAACACAATAATTGGATGCTACCTAATTGTTTATCATCATTGATATGTTCAAATTTCAATTCTAAATAATTACCATAAGGGATTTTAAGGTTAAAGACCATTATTAAATTTTTTGCTCGTAACATGTGCGCATAAAGTAATACTAGCGTATAGTATTAAAATTTTATGTATAGTCAGATAAAAGTGGCTGACAATTGAAAATATATACTTGGTAAAGGTTTTTTTTTATATAAATATAATATGTTTCCGCATTGATTTATTTGATTTTGATGTAACAGTCCAATAAATTATAATATAAAGACTAATACTTTGAATAGTTGTCATGTCCTTAACTCATCTCACCATTTATAACATGGCACATATTAGTTGGAATATCTTTAATTAGGGTGTAACTAAAAGTTTACTTTTGAGATTGAAAAAAGTTTTCCTGCAAGATTGGTATGACCCTCTACTTCATCTTCAAGGGGATTTTAGAGATCACTTATAGCAAATACCTTATAACAATTTGACAATTCTTCCTCTACGTAACGAATATTATTTTTATGGTGATTATTTGTTTTGTGCAAATAGTTATTGTTTTGCTCTTTATCAAAATGAAATTAAACTTCATATAGTTCATCAATATAATTGTGATAATTTACAAAGAAACGGTTGCTTTGCATTAAATAAAGTATCCATAAAAACCATATAATTAAAATATTTATGTATTTTTTATTAACAATATCATCATTTTATTAGAAATTGCAATTTATATTTCCTTATCAGAGAATTTGCAAATGGGTTAAATACGAACGTTCCTACCAAATTAACATTGTTCTGATTTACTGTAGTTTGATTTATATAAATGGAGGGAAGTCGTGAGTTTAATTCTCAATCTCTTCAAAATTTTAATATTTATACAAAAGATAGACATTATTTTGTTACGCAAGGCATGCAATGCAATAGTTTAGGAAATAGAAAAAAAGTATTTCCAATAATTTAGATTCTAATCAATATATACTTCAAAATGAAAACGTTGCTACACTGTCCTTTTGAATTAAACTGTATTATTATAACATTTATGAAAAGAACTAAACTAAATTCAATAAAGATTTATAATTGTATAAATTGAATTGGATGAAACTGAACAATTGTCCAAATAAGCAGGGTTGCAGCCTTTTTTTTTAAAATTTTGGTTGACCTTGTAAGTTAGTACTTGGATCCGTAATTCATACTTAACACTCAAGGGATGAAAACAGAACTTTATAGTTAAAAAAAGTTACTAGAATTTACACTTAAGATTCCTTATATGCAAGTAATTTACACTTATTCTAGCTAATACTATAATCTTGAAGCCACAATGAGTGGGCAAGTGCACATTTCTGCTAGTACAAAAGTTCAAGCACGAAATACCTAGAGCTTCAAATTTGAAATAAAATTTTCAAAGAGATTAATGTGTTTAAGTATGTACAGCCAAAACTTAATATATCTGAATGTACGAGCATAACAAGAAATGACAATGGCACAAGCTTATTTATCAATAGGAAATAATGCATCTTGGGTTCTTGATGTTCATGATTCAGAAAAACTGTGCACACTATGACACCCCGCTAACAAGGCTAATCAAACTCGATTAAAAAAAAGTGTGTCATTCTTCATCTACATTTTACAATACAACTTGAATGAGTTACATTCCCACGACGAGAAATAAACGAGTCTAATAATTCTTTGTTCCTAGTAGCAGTGTGAATCTTATTTTGACCTATATGCATAGAAGTACCAAATAACTAAATGTGTAATAATAATTTATCAAAACTTTATGTGCCCACTTTAAATATTAGTTAATATAGAGAAAAAACAAGGACAAGACCACATGAACATTAGTACCATACCTTGGTAGCAGCTGTTTTTCCCACTCAATGCTTGAATTATAACATACAAAAATAAAAGCTTATCTGTATAAAGATAAGCATGCAAATCTCAACAATGCAATCATGCAGCACGTGGAGGGTCACCTTCTGCAAAATAAAAACCCTCAATTTGGGATTTTTTTTATTTATTTATTTAGGTTATAACTAAGAATAAAGAAATGGGATATTGTGGAAATAATAAAGCAATAAAGTATTGTAAAAGAGATTGCAATCGAGCTTCAAATATTCCTAAATCACCAAATAATACATAATTAAACTCTGCATATGTATTGAGTACAACGCATTAATCCTCATCTGCCGGTTGGTAGGACACCAAATTTGTTGCACAATAACTAAAACCCTTCAAAATTATATGAAACAAACACATACCTATACATATTCATTATTTCATATACATAGTATAATTCTACCTCTTGCAAGCATCATTATTTAAGAACATGAGGCAAGTCAATAAAACAACACGGGTGAATACACACGAAAATTCAAACAAATGCAAGCAAAAGCTTCACTTGGATACAAAATATATTGTTTAATCAATGGAAATTCCACTTTCTTTCAATTACTCTATATATTCGATTGGACTGTCTGAGAAAAAAAATGGCATTGCACATATGTAAAAGGTTAATGCAAATTATGCTCTTACATATAACACAAGGACTTTAAATAACAAAAGAGAAACATATATGAAACAAATATTTGCATGTATTAGTATACTTGTATTTTACAGTATCAATATACTGAAAACAAATTTAATTACCAGCAAATAAATAAAGTATATTCTTATATAATATCTTATTTCATTTTAGATTCCGTTTCCATATATCGAAAAAAACTTTTAAGGGTTTCTTGTTCCGAACAAAAATATATAATACAATGAAAACATCTCTCAAGTAGATGCATATATCACATTATGATCATGATGTATACACAAAATATTAATTAGTGACTCCAGTAGAACTAGATCAGCCATCTTTATTAAAAATTAAAATATGCACATAATACCAAATTTTACCTACGTGGGCGAAGAACCATTAGTGCTAAGAATCAAATAAAGAAAGACCAAGTTAATGAAGTGCTGAATCAGATGTTAGAATTCTACAGGAGAGAAGGAAGTATTCCCAAGCAATCATGAAGGTTGTCATTTGAACAAAAACATAACTAGATCAAGGAACTAGTAGATTTAACCTCTGCTGCAGCTCGGATAAATTTAAACTAGCCTGATCTTTCACCTGCATGTAAACTGTAAGTCATAAGTAAAGCTAAATTAAGCCTTTAATCAACTTCATTCCATGTATAGCATAGAAACCGAAACAAACACCTTGAACCACAATTTGTACAAAATATAGGTTTCGGAAACCTGAGAAACACATGGTTATTCAAAATATGTAGTCATATAATTCTACTTTTATGGAAGAAAAACTTATATGTGTACGTTTATCAAGTACTTTTCGATTACAAAACTACTTTAGCCTATAACCAATTGAGAACATAGAAAACTCGATAAGAGAACATCAATATATCGATTATCGATTCCAGGTTCAAAAGAAATTCACTAATCATTAATTTGGAGTTATTGACTTGAAGAAAAATAAACTTAGAATTTGTAGTAAGAATCGAAGGCTTATATGCTGAAAACGGTTTTTAAATTACAGGAAACGAGTCTGATCTTCGTTAATTACACAGACACATCCAAAACATGTTCTCATACATGTTCTTTTTGAAACATCGAAAAGTTAGTGAGTTAGTGTTTCCGTGCTTCACAGGCTATGAATAAATATACACTTATGATAGCAACCACCTAAGGCAACAAACGAAAAAAAAATCTTATCAGTAATTATACCTCAGCCTGGACAATGTGAAACATCTTATCATTTGCTGTTGTGCAATGACAGTATACTACAGAAATTCCATCTTCAAGCAGTATTTGCAGTAGTCTAGATAGGGTTAAACTTGGCAATTGCTCCTTCAATCCAATGCTGAACACAATCTCAAAGCCATCCAAACAAGGCCGGATTATAACTCCCCTACTATAAGAACTATTGCTTGAATTTCCCCTTTGCAAGGGAATAGAGCTCAGATTAGTCTGCTTCTTTAACTCTTCCTTCTTGGCATCCAGTTCATCAATCCTCTTTCTAAGGTGCTTTATATAATTCACAGCCTCGTGCATATGATCAGAAATTGAACGCTTTCCCTGAATCAAAATAACAGCAGTAGGTCATTAATCATCCCTAATTGTTCCATTCGCGAAGTAGAACTTTAGCCCCAATGAAGACAGACGCACGAATAAAAAGGAAAGAAAAAAGCGGTTTTCATTGAGGACTTTATACAAACACTTATCAAGCTCCAAAAAGGTAATCAAATTAATCGATGGAAGAAGGAATTAGAAACTGAAATCCGACCTTGATATATTCAAGTGGAAGTAGAGATCGAAGGGAAGCATAAAGAGTGGTCATTTCATGTCTCCTTTGCCTCTCAATATCTCTATGCAACAATTTCCTTTTATCAGTTTCCCCCTTTGTGCCGCCATTGTCCGCGGAAGAAATCATTGTTCGCCCGCGACTTTTGCCTCTATTATTGTGCGTTGGATGAGGGCTTCCATAGGGTTGATGATCTTGGGGAATATTTTGCTGTTGATTAGGATCGGGGGAAATCTGAAAGCACAGCTCATTGCCTTGGTGGAAAGGGAACATAGTACCGAATATGAGTTGAATAAAATGGAGATCAAAGAAGACGAAGATGAAGATACGTTTGTTAGGGTATGAGATCTGCTAATAATGACAAGATTCCCTGAAATTTTGATTTCATTATAATAAATTTGCATTATACACAAGGTTACCTAACCGGCCATATTTATGAATTTTAAAGCTTTCTCTTACTGTACCTTTATACAAAAGCTATCATTCCTATTTGCATTCACACTTCATCAGACTAATTAGTATTTCTATATGCATTAGTACATCAAGTTTTTTTTACTCAATTTGGTACATGACTTTTGTTTTTTTATTTTGTACATGTTCTTCTTGGTGACTTATCTTTTCAAAGTATATGACTTATTTTTGCAAGTTACTTGTGTGTGTTCGTCTGTATTTCAATATTCTACATTTTTTAAAAAAAAAAATAGTTTTGCGTAATTGCGGATACATTAGATAGAAAGAAAATCCGCACTCATCCCAAATGTGATTCGAATCAGAGATTTTTAGAGATCACAATCTCATTCTTAACTGTAAATAATCCAATCTTCCATGGCAATGTAAATGAAAGTGTCATTTAAGGCATCTTTCTCTCATTGAGGTGAAATTGGATAAGGTTAAACTTATATTTTTCATATAGTGGAAACTAATATTTTATATCGGTTATGAACTCATGATCAAAATGTTGATATGACACGGTATTATTGGGAACTTAATGAATGCAAAAATGGAACGGAATGTCATATCTACATTTTGCCTAAGAACGAAATGTAATGTATGGGTCCTCCTTTTTTTTGTAAGTCTCTCTATGCAATTTTTGAAGTTTTTTCCGATCTTAGGAAAAATTGCTTATTTAACGTATCAAATTAGACTGAGTTCAGTTTATGTGGCTTGCATATTCCGATTCCTGTAGGAGTACGAGATATTAAATGTAGGGGCTGTATAGTATAGTAATGGGAATGAGATTTGCTCAACTCGAATAAGAACAAAGATGGGGAAATAAAGATGGTAATGTGACATCGATAGAAAAAAGACGGTAATGTATTAGGATGCATATTTTGACTTTTTCTTTAATTTTCTTTGAACGCTACCAAAAGACACGTGGAAAACAAGAGTTTACTATTTACCTTTTTGAAATTTTATGACTTTATAAACAATCTTTTTTTTTTTTTGGCTTTTTTTGTGGAAGATATTTTGTTTTTTTCCGTTGAATACAGGGTATTAATAACAAGGTACATGGGAGAGTACAAGTCTTCATGCTCATTTAGCCCAATAAAATTCTAAAAGATAAATTTAAAAGAGGGCTTCACATGAACACAAAAGAGAGGGTCATGTGGCAGCCTTAACAAGAGTTAAATTATCAGTTTTTTCCTATATAAGGGCACAAATTTCAATGGAAGGTAATGAATTATCTACTCTACTAATCCATTTATATTATTCAGCACGTCTCATCCTAACTTAAATATCGGAGCGGTTGTGCCGGTAAGCTCGGTCTAGCTCTTTAATGCAATTTTTGTCTTGCATTATGGACCACTTGATATCATGTGGTGCGGTGAGCGTGGATCCTAATTCTGTAAAGCCTAATTTTTCTCCCACTTCAAAATCAACCTTGTAATTAAAAAATCATAGCACCAGTTTTCAATGGATAGTAAAAATACTAAAAAACAGCTAGTCGTACAACCTGTAGACCTAGAAAACGATCTCGAAGTCATCAAAAAGTGTCCTGGAGTCACTTACATGCCCCCACAGGGGTTCTTGCTCTGCAAACCGCTGTTGGGTGCAGGAGAAAGCTCAGGGGATTGCGACGAAACACATTCAATGAGCAAAGAGCCGACGCTAGACTCTTCAGGTAAAGAAATCATGTTCATACCGATCTCAGAGAAAATGGACCAACAGTTTTACATGTGTCAGGAAGAAAGCACTCCGACTGAGACTAAGTTCTTTGATAATCTGACAAAGCAGAATATGTACAAAATGGGAGAAGTGCAAGGTTCGGTCAACCAAATGAAAAGCTCGAATGGAACAGATCCTCACATGCCAGGAAAGGCTTATGAGATTAAATTAAAGACTTTTCCAAACAAATTTTTCCTACTCTAAATCCCACATCAGCGACCCTCGGTCTCGAAACCTTATCTATAGAAGAAGCAGGTCACCACCGCAGGCCTCTTAGTAGAGGGACAAAATGATCATTTTGGCCCCCCGTCGAGAGAGTAGAGCAGAATAGAGAGAGATCCTAAAGTCTCATAAACTCCCATAGACGAGAGAGATCTCATAGAGAGCTCCATCCCAAACCAAGTTAATCACGAAGGGAGGAAAGGGAATCTTCACATCAGGGTAGGTGATTAGCTAGACCTTTGATCAGAGTAAGGGCAGTGGAGGAGCCCAAAGTTCGTAGCCTTAGAAGGGAAGGACCTGCCTTGCCTAGGGCCTTGGTGCATGCAATGGGCATTGTAGTAAGAAATGACGAAAGATGACCTCATATAACCAAATATCCAAGTATGAGCATAATTTATTCAACAGAAGTAACCCCATCACAGAGTTGGGCGACACTTGCCTAGGGGAGATGTTAAATTATCTGGAAACTGAGGCAACAACTCAACCTATAGGAAGATGGAAGCCCTGTGCGATGTGAAGTCCATAGAGGGAAAACATTTTCCAAGGAGGGGTGTCTATGGAATCTGAAGGACCTAGTACCGAACCAAGTACTGTAAGTGAGTCAGTAAGCAGCCCCAAATAACACTCGACATTGGTCACTGAGATGGTTGAGTGAACAAGGACATCAACATCAAGGTCATTTTCTAATCTTTTGGTTATATTTATTGAAGGCTCGGCATTGTAAATGGTGATGGTCATGGATACCGAAGGAATATTCGTTTGGGTATAGGGCTTTAGCAGCCTTATTTGAGAAAAAGAAAAGGAGGTAATGAAGCAAAGAGAGTTTTTATACGCATCATTACCGGAGATGGCAGGATTAGGGTTGAAAGTGGGGCTTAATGGGGGAATGCATTCCCCATTCCCATTAAGGTTTTTGGAAAAAATATCCTCCATCTCCATCCCCAAAAGTTTTGGGGAATTTTTTTTCCCAATTACCTAATTGGGGACTCCCTATCCACATCGAGGATTCCCCGAATTCACCATTAAAATAAAAGGTGCAAAATAAATTCAAAGTTTCATAAAACATAATTATTCTGTATCAATATTTTGAAAAAAAATATCAAGCTACAATTTTGTTTCGTTATTACCCAATGCCAAACAACGCATAACAGAAGAAACTTAGGAAAACAAGCATTAAACATTTTATCAGAAAATACATTGTTCCACAATCAAAGTAAAACATAAAATATTATAGAGATTTTGACTTATATAAATAGAGAATTAGATTTATAAAGCTGAGATATTTAATAAACATATACATATATAAGTCTTACTATAAAATATAACAAATAATTAAATTTATTGAGTAATATTCAGGGATTCCCCATTAAGACTTATCGGGGTCAGGGATTTATCGGGTTGGGGAATGCTATCCTCATCTCCATCTCCATTAAGGATTCGAGGATTCAAAAATCTCCATCCTCGCCCTGTAGGGAATCTTACCGGGGAATCATCATCCCTATCAAGGTGGATCCCCATCAGGTTTCGGGGATTCCCCAATATTCAGGGATGTCGAGTCTATCTTGTTACCGGTAGGTGTTCAAGGGCACGACATGAATAGGTCGGACGGACTGGACAGAGCTTAAAAAAGCAGCCCCGTTCCTAGGGGACGAGCTACAAGAGTAAGAGCAAGAAAGAGAAATGGTAGTCATTGTATAAGGAAAAGGAAAAGAAACTCACTAGAAGTGTCATGGAAGGTTTGGTTCGTAAAAGTGTAAAATGAGAGAAGTTTTCCTACTTGTAAAGAGATGTAGACGGGGAAGCAAAATTCAAAACTATTTATGATAAGAACTGAAGTGACAGAGGTCAATATCATCTTGTGAAGCGGAAAAGGGTGGCATATGGAACGCATAAGAAGCCCACGGGACGAGCGTGTATCCCACTCCCACTCTCCATAACGTTAGAAAGCAACGTTGAGCCTTGAAGGAGCTTAGTATCAATTGTGGAAGGGGGCATCTCTGGTGATAAAGACATTTGCATTGGTCGATTCTCCCGAAGTAAATGTTTAACCACCAGATCATAGGATGATTAGTAATGACAGATAGGACGAAATTAAAGTTCGGTGATAGAGGAATGCACAACCTACCTCTGTCACCCGGGTAGAATAGTTCTAAATTATTCGAAGAAATTACTGAGTGTTAAAAGGAGTTAGACTCGGCCTTGGGGAGGACATATGTTAACAAGGTACACTCCAAAGCCCAAGTCTTCATTCCCATTTAGCCTAATAAAGTGTTCATAGGATAACCCTAAAAGAGGGCGCCACATGGACACCTAAGAGAGGGCCATGTGGTAACCTTAAGAAACATCAAATGGTCATTATTCTTTATATAAGGGTACAAATCCCCATGGAAGGAAACGAATTCTCTACTCTACTAATCTATTTTTATAATTTAGTATGCCTCATCCTGACTTAGGCATCGGAGCAGCTGCGCCAACAAGCTAGGCCTAGCCTTCTAACTCTTTTCCAGTCTTGCAGGATGATCCTTTTTGGATTGCTCAAATTAAGGTCAATTTGGGATTGCTTTCCCCGGATATTATATTAAATGCTCCTAAATATTGTTATGAAAATCAATAGCAAATATATCATAATTAATTAGTTTTAAATGTCAAAATCTTTTGTCAAATACCAACACAATACCAAACATGTCCTAAATGAAACAGCAATCTGAATTTTGCTTTTGCTAAACATTCTAAACTGTACACTCTATTGATCCCAAGTCCCAATGTATGCAAATTGTAAGTGGGATTTTTGAAATTCCCTCTAACATCTTTAATAGAAAAGTTTAAAATATTTAATTGCAAATGTTTTTAACTATTTGAGAGATAAAAAAAAATTATCAATAACATTGAAAGTCTTTCAAACAAAAACTATATCAAAAGGTCTTAAATCTTCAATCAAATCCTTATTGAATAATGATTTCCCATGCGGATCCAAGGAAGGAAATACTCTGAGATGGAAATTGTATGTAGTTCATTCCGACGCACGTACATGTCTGTAGTCAATTCTATAACTCAAACACGTCAAAGATAATCTACCACTACTTGAAATTTCCGCTAAAAGAAAAAAAGATTATTGAACAAATTCCTACAAGAATTGAGGTATGTCCAACGGTGAGAAAAGAAAGAATAAAAAGTAGTAGACACGAATAACACAATGTAAAGAGGGAAGGTCAAGAAAAGATAACTAATTGACCAAATTATTTATCATATTAACAATTCTGAGTTGGTATTGTTTTTTTTTACGGTAAACTGTGTTGGAATTGTTACATGTGCCTTTTTGGATATATTTATTATTAAATATGTTTAATGTATGAATCATCATCAATATCATCATCGTCTATACATTTCATTATAATAATTTATTTTACCAATTAAGAGTACAGATAATCACGATTTGGGACCATAGATTACAAGATAAATTGACATAAACATAATAAACAATTGTGACATTATCTAATTTTATATTATGTTATCTTCTTGAACCCCACCCCACCATGTACGTGGAAATTATTTGTATATTGGTAGGACTAATATGTTTGATTCAAATTTTCAGATAACATAAAATCCCAGCTACTTAAAATATAATTTGGAAAATCAATATTTTCTTAACATTGCTCACGCAATCACAATTCCTTTTTTTTGTGGGGGCTGGTGAAAAACTAATAAACCTGAACAACAACATAACAAATATATTTTATCGTTCCATTGCAATATGAGATATGTAAATATAGTTACTTAGTTTAGGTTAGGTGGTGTGTTTTGTGTTATGAATTAAAACTTTATTAACTTACTTTTCATAATAAAATAATATTTACTTTTCCGAAAAAAAATAGTTCTCACACCATTTTTTTGTGGTTTTGATTTGGGATCATATGGCCTTAAAACTAAATGAAATACTTGAAAGCCCAAAAGGCACAAAGAGACCGAAACTATAAGGCCCAAGTTTACAGATGGCCTTATTGTATTTCATTGGAATATTCTTGGGAAATACAAGCCAATCCCTTGTTTGGGCGTAATAATTTTATTTTTGTCATAGCATCATAATATTTTCACTTTCCTCTATTTTTAAGTTTCTATTTTCTCTTTTACCATCTTCTTGTTTTTTCATGGCTTAGGTATAGTAACTCTTACACTATATTAAATTTCGTAACAAAAACCATTTTATGAAGACATTATACTTGGTATAACAGCTATTATACCAGGTATAACAGCTGTTATACCAAGTATACAAGTTGTTATACCTGGTATACGGTCTATTACATTCTTATCTTTGAACACTGTGCTCAATTTTATACTAAAAATCATATTTTGAATGTCTTATGCTTGGTACAAGA
>CATIWQ010189837.1:0-23288 GCA_949673415.1 Euphorbia schlechtendalii | reverse complement strand
TACTCTTGTACATATTTCAAAATTATTCTTTGACTTTTTCATATAACCTATAACTTTCATATACCTTTTATATTACTCATCATATAGTTTATACTTTCATATATGAGCTTTAATTTACTTGTAGCGTCTTCTATACAATTCATATACTTTTTATATAAATTTTGTAAAACATATAACTTTTAACTTTGTTTAATATTTTCTATAACATTTTTATAACCTCACATATACATTTACTATAACTTACAAAGATCCTATGATTTTCTTATACTTTTTTTGTAACTTTCACATAACCTATAACTTTCAATAAGTCTATAACTTTTATATACATGCTTCAATAACTTTTTAGAATACTTATAACTTTCTTTCGATATCATTATATGTTTAAAATGTCATTTTTATAATATAGCATAACACATATTACATTATTATAACTTTCATAAACATTTTTCACAAATTTTCATATAACTATAGCTTTATTAATCTTCTTTGAATTTTTTTATAACTTCTCATAGATACAATCATGTATTTCGTTTACACATTTTTCTTTTAATTTTTCATATAATATATAACTTTCTCATACATTTCTTATGATTTCTTTGTAACTTTTCATATGACATATAAATTTTAAGATGATATATGCATAGTCACGTATTAAATACTTTTAGTTACAACTGAAACTTATAATAACTATAATATTTTAGATATATAATAAACTATAATCACATATTAAATACTTTTATTTACAACTGACACTTAAAACTATTACATTTTTTATTTCAAGTTTTGTTCCAAAACTAATAAATTTTTTATTACAAAGTTTTATGTTGTCACACTAAATTTAAAACATTATTGTAAAATATTGAATATTTTTTGTTACAACTATAACTTGTCAATAAAGTATTTGTTTTTTTGTTCCAAGTTCAACTTATTGTCACAAAACTAATAAATATTTGTAACAAATTTTTATATTATCACACATAATTTTTTGTGACAATACATAATTTATTGTCACATATTGAATATTTTTTGTGAGATATATTAGTTCTAACTAACATATTTTTTGTTTCAATTTAAAATTAGTGTCACAAAAATAATAATTTTTTTGTTACAAGCTTTTATGTTGCCACCATAATGGTTTTTGTGACAAACAATTTTTTATTGTCACACATTATATATTCTTTGTGACAACAATAGGTTGCAACTAACATATATTTTGTTTCAAAAAAAATTATTATTACAAAATAATTTATTTTTTGCAGCAAATTCTTTATGTTGTCACCAAAATAGTTTTCGTGATAATAAATTTTAATTGTCACATTTTTTAAATTATCTGTTACAACTTATGTTGTCACAAAAAATTATCAATTACAAATATAAAATATGGTCACAAAACATCTAACTTGTGTGACAATTTTCCAACAAAAACTCCACAAAACAAATTTTTGTGACAACAAATTTTTTATTGTAACAAATAATAGTATTTCGTGACAGCAATTTTAGTGACGGTTAAATTGTTGTCACAAATAGCTCGGTTTCTTGTAGTGAAAATTGAATAACGGTTACGAGACATCATATCAAATCATGGCTATTTCAAACATCATTCAATTAAAATACAAGTAAAAACGTGTATCATTCTAAAGTTCAAAAAGCTATTTTCGGAAACTCGCTATTTCTATCAATTCAAAACAATTTCGACTATTTACCATACGTGCATATTCTCCTTAAAAAAAGAGTAGGCCTTTTTTAACTTTACTTTTATTGTTTTTCATGTTTTAAGAAAAATATAATTCATGTATGAGAAGAAAAAAACGTTTCGAGGGTGTTTCTACAAAATTATAAGGTTGTCAAGCCACCATATAATCTATTTTGAGTTTATAAACACTTATATGAAGTGTTTCTCAAAATTTATATTTTGATTTATAAAGGATTTATAATCCAAAAACTAAAAATTAGTATTTGGAGCTTAAAAATAGAATTTTTTTTGCTTTTCTGATTTTTGACCAAACAAATTACTAAATCACCCTCATGTATTATCAAATGGTCATGTATAAATGAAACGGTACATGGTTCTTTTGTCATTTTCAATTTCCAACAAATTATAATCCAATTTTATCCAACACTTCCAAATATTTATTAGTTATTTATATGCCAAGTTTAAAAAGACTCTGAGAAACACTTCAAACTTATATTTAAACACTTCATAAGTTTAAAATGACTTTAAATCAATAAATTGAAAAACAAAAGTTTTGAAAAACACCCTCTTCGTCAGGATTTAGGATTGTTGAAGCCAATCGAATAATGAATGTTCCCAATAAATCCTGGTTATGAAAAATACAACCATTTGGTCACTATTACTACTAAACCACAAGGAAAAAAGAGCAAATCTATAACCCTTAGCTTACGTCATTTTTTTTAACTTTGGGAACTGACTTAACCGAGTTAAGTATAAAATAACTTAACCTAGTTAACTATAAAAAAACTATGTAAAGCTGAATTGACTTTAAATCAAAGAAAACTTGCCTTATTTACATGAGCAAAATTAATGATCTGAGGTTGAAAGTAGGTAATTACTGAGAGTTCGAGGATATCAACTAAATGAATAAGATTAGTTTGGACTCCACAACATTAGCATCTTCCTTTTGTTCTCATTGTTGAAATAATGTTTATGATGCATTATTTTAGCTTACGCTTTAGCGTGAAAAAAAAAACATGGGAATTTTTGTTATCGAACCTCTTACATCGTGTTGCCTATGTCCTGTATTTTTTCCTTCAAATTAGGGGGAGATGTATAACAACGGTATTAGGGCCCATAAGCCCATTAGTAGGAAGAACTAAGATGCCCAATAGTGAAGACCTCTATATATAGCCTATATAGGCTTGTCATGCATTTTCAACATTTTCATGTATTGTTAGTTGTATATGAAATTGTTATTAGTATGTTATATGATTACTTATGTTTGTATCAAGTCGAGGAATACATTCCTTATACTCATAGCTATTATGGTTTTCGAAAAATTTATTTTCCATACATACTCATTAAGGATTTGAGAAAATTTTTTCTGCTAGAGAATACCTATATTACTCATTAGGAATAAATAAAAAATGTACACTTTGAAAACATACATTATGATTTTACTTATTTTATAAAATAGGTATGTGAAGTTTCCTTGTTCAAACAGGAACTTGAGGTTTCAACCATTATAAAATCGAGGACTTTTCCTTAACACCGTTAATAGAGCTAACGTGACAAAGGAGAGTTTCAGAAATTAATTATTTTTCTCCTTCTTCCTCGTATCTACACTAGATTTAAACCTAATTTCAATGAGTTTGGCCAAATTCAAAAGAATTTATGTATTTGCTCTTTAAAAAATCAAGTCTTATGTTACCCATTAGCAAATTATCACACTTGCAAAAACTCAAACAAAATAAAAAATTAAAACTTTCCAACTTGATGTGAACAGAAAATTAAAACCCCAATTGAGGAATACGAAGTGTTGGAAAGCTTTAATTAAACCCAAACGAATACAGATGTATGAACACAAATACAAAAACTAAACAAAATTAAAAATAAATTAACATTTTAACTTGAAATGAGCAAGAAATCAAAACCCAATACACAAATTAAAACTCAGTTCTAGAAAATTCATCGTTGTTGTTCACATTATATTATGCTTTTGTAGCTCTACCACCGACAACGGCGGAGGTCTGTAAATCAGAGTGTTTGATTTCTTCCCGATGCTTCTCAATCTCAACATGGTGGTGAGGCTGTAAATCGTTGGCAGAAAAAGAATCGACTCGACAGTGACATCGTCATATGATTTTGCCTCTCCAATGGAATGACAAAAAAGGCTTTTAATCGTCATAGAATAGAATAAGAAATGAATGCAAAAACGTCAAATATGATGTATGGGTCCGACGTCTGAAGGAAGAATTCTTCCTAGTTTCTATAGGAATCACGGAATATCTATTCCTTCATTTCAAAGAGGAATAGCTATTCCGTGATTTTCGTGGAAACTAGGAGGAGCTATTCCCTCCGACGTCGGAATCATGCATCATAATTGATGTTTTAGCATACATTTTCTATTCTATTCCATTTTATTCTATTCCGTCAACCACACGAGTCACTAATTTATTCGGTGAGCTTTTCGCTGTATAATCGTCCAAGCTAATTTTCCAGGCAAACGAAATGGACTTTGCCGGTGTAGGTTTTGAATGAATTGAAATGGGTAAAATGAAAAGAATTTCTTCTATAGATGATTCTTTCGTGAAAAGTTGGATTAAGTTGACATATTATATAAAATAATTGAATCTTTGCTTAGTGATTTTGCATGCGTACTAGGTGATCAGAGATTTAGGTTTAAAAGCATGGAAAAATGAAGAAAATGAAAAATAGTTGATTTCCGAAATTGGCTGAAACTTTAAAAAGAGCCAGTCGCTTGTCGGGAGGTCGAAACCTCCAGAGATTTTGACGGGGATTAATCGAGGTTTAGGTGAGATTTAGATGCCAGTCGACGGGGTTTAAACGCCATGCGCAGTCGGTTGAAGACTCTCAAAATAGCGCCTAGGTGGATCTGGGCGGAGATTTTTAAAACCGTGGAAATAATAGAAGAAGATGACCCAGAGTTTTTAAAATCCCAAATGTCGCAGCCCACATTGCATCTTCTTCTTCCTCATATTTCCATCTTTGTGTACTCTGCAGTAGATTAGGGTAGGGAAAAAATGGGAGCTTACTACTGCTCTGGCGGTGGAATCCGGCAGATGAGGTGGGGCAGCTATCACACGCCGCCTTACATTGCTACCGCCCCTGATCATATATTAAACAAATAATTAAATGTTTAATGAAAGTCATTTTCAACTTTGGCATTACAGTAACATTTTAAGCATAAGTGGATGCACATATGGAGGACTGGGTCCGGTCCATGGACCTTACTTTTTAAAAAAATTGTATATAATCAAATTTAGACCATATAAAAACAAATTTGTAAATCATTATTTTATGAATTGATTAATAAATAAACATTCGCACAAGTATTATAAACCAACAATTACATTAATTTCCTAATTTTTAACATTTCTGGTAAATCAATTGTAATTTGTATGTAAAATTTAATTATATAAGTTCGAAATTCTAAAAATATTTAAGTATATAAATTTTTGAACCTCATTGAAAATTAAGTTTTAAGAGTTAGTTACAAGTTATAACTGAAAAATGTTAAAAGAAAAAAGAGAAAGTGAGAGGCACGAGTGGCTGTGAAAATAGAGAAATCTCAAAATGTTCCCCAGACACCAGCCAACACCCTTGGTTTCCGTTATTTCCATATCTAGAAGGCTCGTTCTCCAACCCTGAGGCTCGAACTGTTAACCCTTTTAACGGCCCAGATTTCATTCCGTACCCCTTCTATTTCTTCCCTTATTCCTCCCTACATATCTCACATTTCCAAACCCAAACAAATCAAATTTCTCTCGCATTGCATTTCAGCTCTTCAATGGCGGAACACGAATCGGCGCACGACTCAGTTGTTGAATCTCTCATGGATAAGATCACTGATAAGATCCGCAGCCATGATTCTTCCTCTTCATTTGATTCTGACAATGACGAACACTCTAAGAAGGAGGCTATCAAAGCACAGATGTTTCGTCTCTTTGGAAGAGAGAAACCTGTCCATAAGGTTCTCGGCGGCGGAAAACGTACCTACTTTCTCCCTGTCTTTTTTTGTCTCTCTATTTTTCCGTCATTTATCTGATTTCCGGTGTGGATGATGAGCTAATTCGATTTTGTAATTATTTTATCGTATGTATAACTTCTTGCGCTTCGTGATCTTGAAAATTACATTTATCGCCTGCGCGCTAGATTTGGTGTAGGATAATAATCTGTTTACCTGCATCATCATGCTGATCGATTGAGATTACCAAATTCTATGCTGCTCCTTTCACATAGCTCTTTCTTTTTTATTTTTTCAGTTTTGTTATCTTTCACTTTTATTTTGGAATTAGATTTGTTAGCCCTATGGTTTAAATTGGAGATATTTCATTCCATTTTTTTGTTTATATATCTTTTATAAACTTGAGTTGTGTAATGCTACATACACAGTTCTTCTCATAATTACAGATTTTTGCCGTGGCTTCCATTGAAACTCTCATTGTGATTTTTTTTTAAGGATTTTATTTTCTGTTTAGAAACATCTTATTTGGAAAATGTATGATAAAGTACGATTGATTTCATTTCTCTTGAAAAATAAAGCTAGTTTGGAGGCATTGTAAAATGTAAATCATGGGGGGACGATAATCGGATTTATGACTTATTATATTATATAGTCTCTGTCCATATGATTTAAGTCACAGATTCTGTTCTATTTTGGATTCTGACGAAGGAAAAGGCTTAATACATGTTTAGCTACCTTAACTTGTCCCAAAAAATTTGCTGCCCCCCTGAACTTTCAAAATGGATCCGTAGCTCCTTCAACTTTCAAAAAATAACCCCGTAGCTCCCTCAACTTTCAAAAAATGCACCACTTTGCTCCCTCAGTGCCACGTGTCAACTTCTGATTGGAGGGAAAAAAATGAGAAATTTGAAAAGTCAAAACCAACCAGAAGATGACACGTGGCATAGAGGGAGCAAAGTGGTGCATTTTTTTAAAGTTGAGGGAGTTACGGGGTCATTTTTTTA
The DNA here is from genome assembly GCA_949673415.1 of Euphorbia schlechtendalii. Classification (NCBI taxonomy): domain Eukaryota; kingdom Viridiplantae; phylum Streptophyta; class Magnoliopsida; order Malpighiales; family Euphorbiaceae; genus Euphorbia; species Euphorbia schlechtendalii. The sequence goes on along the minus strand of CATIWQ010189837.1, from coordinate 16,621 downwards.
AAGTTGAGGGAGCTACGAGGTCATTTTGAAAGTTCAGGGGGGCAGCAGGTTTTTTGGGACAAGTTAAGGTAGCTAAACATGTATTAAGCCCAAGGAAAATGCTAAAATTTCAGTCATTTGAAATTTTCACCGTTACCTTAGATACTTCCATTCTTTTCAGAATAGAAAAATTGTCTGCTGCTCTAAAAGGCTATTATTATGCTTTTGGGTTACATAGTTAGCTGCTGTTTGTCATATGAGTTGGTTGTATTTGATGATCCCACTTCCTATGCAAAACAATATATTTACAAGAGCCAAGCTTGAATATGAATGATCAATTCCTGTGCCTGAGCATCCATTGTTGTCACAATTCTCTGCAGCTGCTGACATTCTTCTGTGGAGAAACAAGAAAATTTCTGCTTTGGTGCTTGGCGGTGCGACTGTGATATGGGCTCTCTTTGAATTGCTTGAATATCACTTGCTCACTTTAGTTTGCCATATATCAATACTTGTTCTAGCAGCCCTTTTCCTGTGGTCTACTGTGTCCGTCTTTATTAACAAGTAAGATCTTTTCCTTTTCCAGGTTTACACTGCGTTTGTGTCATTATTTGTGTTGACTTTATTGTGTCACTCGATCAGGTCTCCCCCTCAAATACCTGAATTTATACTTCCTGAAACATACGTTCGTGAAGTTGCTTCTGCTCTGACAATGGAAATTAACCGATTACTGAATTCGCTGCACAGTATTGCTTCAGGAAAGGATGCGAAGAAGTTTCTCTCAGTATGTATACATTATTTTATTTGTTACCCTTTGCCCACACATTAGTCAAACAATACTTTTCCTGCCTTAGCCTCTCTTTTTTTTTGCTGTTTTAAATTGCCTTTTGAGATTTCTACAGGTAATTGCGGGTTTGTGGATATTGTCTGTTGTTGGGAATTGGTTTAACTTCTTGACCTTGTTTTATATAGGTAAGTAAGGAAACAACTATTATCATTTGTTTCCAAGGTAAGACTTGTTAATAAATATCACCGTTCTTTGACATCTACGTACTTTTGCCAAACACAGCGTTGTTGTTGCTGCACACTTTGCCTGTGGCATACGAGAAACACGAGGAAAAGGTCGATTCTTTATCGGAGAAGGCATGGATAGAGATCAAGAGGCGTTATGCATTGTTCGATGCTAAAGTTTTGAGTCAAATTCCTAAAGTGCCACTGCGGGAAAAGAAGAAGGACTAGATCCTGACACAGCTGTGATGTTTGGTGGATGAAGTTATCTCTTTAAGAAAGTTTCTTATCTCTGTTATTTTTAGTTATCATCTTATTTTGCTTACTTATACAGTAAAAACAATAAATTATAACTTGTGCCTTGTGCCAGTTCCGATGTATACAGATAGCCACATTGATACAGACATTTACAGTCAATATTTGTAATTTCTGCTTCAAAATTCCATGTCATTTGTGTAATTACCTATTTTTTTGTGAAAATGTGATTTTTGTTAGGAAAGCATTATTATGATACTAGACCGAAATAGTTCAGAACTATCCGTTTGATAGGTAGCAAATCATTTAAGAATACTAGAAAATCCAATTTTGGTTCCTTCAAAATTTCACAATCCCAATTCCAACTTCAGTTGCTACGCTACATAATAACATAACCAAAAACTGGTACCTTATTCATAATAACCCTCCACAACCCTGTCTTATCTGTTTCAATTAAGATCAAATTCTATGGCTGAGTTTTTTATGAACTACTAGAGCTAACCTGCTTTCTGTATAGTTGCAATGTTTCAATTTCAGACACTAAAGATGCAATCTTTTTACATAATCTATAGGAAGTAAGTTAACTGTTGCTTCTTCCTTGATCCTCATTCTCCGTACAATTCATTCCATTGCTTTAGTTCATTCATTATGGCTCCTTCTGATGCAAAACTCGCCGCAATCTGCAAAAGCAAGTTTTTGTTAACACCACCAATCTGTATATTCTATGAACTGTATATTTGGCGCTAATTAGTAGGCATGTTGTAACATACTACCTCCATTGTTTTGGTAATGTTATTGGGTATGCAAGTACTAATCTACCTTGATATTTTAATTTTCCAACCCAAACTGTGCATTTATTATTATGGAACAGATAAGATAAAGGTATTTATGGAAAAAAAAGATGAAAAAGATTCATGTAATTTTAAAATGGGCTACTATTTTTGGGTTTTCAACGGACTACTAAAAAAACAAAGGGGTACCTGATTTTTTGCCTGCTTCATATCTTCCACGTTTGAGGCACTTAATGTAATCACTTGTTCTTTATCTTCCACTTTCATATTCGAAACATCTTCAGAGCTCGTAGCTTCTTCATCTTTCTGTTTCTTTGCCTGTTGTTGGAGGAACAGATTTGGTTAAGTCAAATCACAAGGAATTAATAAAACAACAACATAATTCCATTAAGAGGAGAAGATAACCTTGTTCCTCAAACTCTCCTGTCGTAAAAACTCTCTTACGGGTCGATAAGCAGCCGTCACACACAAGTTCTGTTTACAGTAAACAACGTTAAAAGATAAATTTCAAAGGGAGAAAAATTACGAATCTAATTTACAAAATACCCAAACCTTAAGATCACTCCCACTGAGACGTTGATGAAGCTTGCTCCTGCTTCTTTTGCTATTGCCTTTCCTAGCATTGTTTTTCCCGTGCCCGGGGGCCCGAATAGTGGACTAGCTCTTGAAGAGATTCTTTGGTTTCTTCCAAGGCTCTGTGACTCCGATCTTGCTTGCTGGGATAAACTCTGGCCTGATTCGTTTCTCGAATTCGTTGTCTGGAGGAACTTCCTGAAACAAGAAAAGAAAATTAGGTCCATTAGCAAGACTAGTGAATTTTTCGATGATTATCGTGGACAGAACGAGATTCGGCTTACGGGCGCTTTAGCTGGCAGAGGTTTTTCTTCAACCTTCTTTGCAGCGGTCACGGTTTTTTCAGGCCCCGGAGTTTCGTGTTTTGACTTGGTCTACGCCCCGACAGCCTCTTTCACTTCATTTTCCTGAAAATTGCTACAATGGATAAGTAATGGAAGGTCTCATTTTCAACTTTTATGTGAAAAGAATTTTTTAAAAGGATTTTAACTTATAATTTAGATAATGAAATGTTTGTGATAACTTTTTTTTAACTTAAAAATTAAAAATAAAACAAAAATTAAAAGTAAGTTAGACTTACTTCTTAAAAAAGCCACTTATAAAACATAAGTGATTTTTTTAAGAAATTTTGAGAAACATCTCCAAAATACATACTCAGCACCCCTCAGTAGCACATGTGTGATTGGTTTGACTTTTCAAAGATGTCAAATTCTTTTTTTCTCCAATCAGAATGTCACACATACCACGCCGAGGCTGACGATTGCATTTTTGCCAAATTTTGGAAGTTAGGGGCGGGAAATGTAAATCATGCCAAGTTGAGGTGCAAATATGTTTTTGTCTTTTATGTTTTGCTAAACATAGCACGAGCCTTGCCAACTTCGTCGTTCTTCTCCAGTTTAAGCGTATCTTTCCCAATTCTTTTATTTTCTTGAAATAACTTTAACCCTTGAGAGAAACGGGGTTGTAATATTTATTATTATTAGAAAGATAAAAGTAAAAACTAATAAATATTAGACCAAATTCTATAACACTAGAATTAGGATATGAAAGGTCATAAGTTCAAATTCAACATTTTTCAAAAAAGTAAGTATTTTTTAGTATTTTTTTCATTATAGGACATTTTTTTATTACTTTTTATAGTATTATGCCCATGGTCTTAAATTGTCAAAGCCGGATTCTCCTCAAAAATTCCGCTACCCCCTTAAATTTCAAAGTGGGCATATAAATACCTCAACTTTGAAAAAATGTACCACTTTTGCTTTCTTAAAGTAACATGTTGGTTTATTTGACTTTTCAAAAACATCATTTTTTATGATTTTCTATTTTCAATTAGAATCTAACACGTGACATTTAGGAAACAAAAAGATACATTTTTTTAAAGTTGATGCGGTTACGGATCACTTTAAAAATTAAGAGAACAGCAGGGTTTTTTGGGACAACTTGATAATTATAAAACAAGTCTACAAAGTTTCATTATCAAATTGATTTGTGGCACCAATACATAATATAGTAGAATGGATCAAACCCATGCACATCATTCTCACTATTCAGTTACATTCACTACTACTGTTCTGTAAAGCGTACTTTTTGCTGTTCATTTCTACAGTCTCAAGTGTTTGTTTGGAAGAACTTAAGGAATAAAGAAAATGATACAAAAATATATTAATGTTGACAGAAAAGAACATCTTTACCATTAAAGTAGGAGCAATATTGCTTCTAAGCTTGTGACCAACTATCCAAATTCTTTATTTCTATATCAATTATGTAAGTAAGACTCTTAGAACCACATTATATTCTGTTCTTTTTGAATGATTGAAGTTGAAATGAATCACAAGTTTAGTCCTCCAACTATATTGAAAATGAAATATAATTATCATAAATTTTTACTTTTAACAAACCTCTCATAGTTTAATTTTTGTTTGTTTTTTTATAATATCAATAAGTTGTATATATCACTTGAGTGCTCCATCATCATTTTTTTTTACCTATAGAACATTATTTGAAAAAATAAATTTCAATTTCCTCTCCTTAATGTCACGGGTAAAAAAGTTAGTAATCTTAACACTTAAGTGGATTCTATCAAATGGGATTTTGTTGATTCTGACTAAAATGACAGCAAAATAAAAAAAAACCAGAAAAATTATACAAAACCCACAAGGACAATTTGGAAGAGAAGTCGGTATCATTATTATGAACAGTTTATACTATAGATAGATAGGTCAAATTTTATTCTTTAGTTAGTAATTGAAATGAGTGGTCATAGCTATGCCTTTTCACACATTATCATTTTTATCCCATCTATTTTCCTACCTATCTTGTCTTTTTCGTATTCTATAGCTTCCATAATTGTGTTTACAAAACTACACCTCACTTATACTGTCATGTCACATTAGTGAACGACATGCCCGAAAAAATGTTATACATATCGATCTCATTTTGAAGAAAAAAACAAGACATTATAAATTCGTCTTATAAAACAGTCTGATTTCTTGAAAATGAAAGCAATAGATTATGCAAAAAATTCCATTGTAGTGTTTTGATGTTTTCAATGTATAGCATAAAATTGGGCTTAGTAAGAGAGCCCGTGAGAAACTAGCTAAACGTAATGGAAGAGATATTGGGCCCATTACATGTTTCTGTCTTTCTATGAATTTGGGCCATTCATATGCCTTTTCGAGGTGGAATTATTTTTTATATATTTCCTTTATAATTTGGGTTTTACAAACTTTTAATTTTGTAAAATATAAAAGGAAGAATATTTTTCCTCAAACGTGAAAAGGGAAAACATATATTAAAATTTATGATCGATCTTCTTTTTTATTTAATTTGAATTTCGTAACTTCAAACGTTCATATCTCACAACCGTTGATTTTTGAAATCGACGCTTTAAAATATTTTGTTCGTCTTAATTTTATCTTTAAAATGACATACAATTTAAATTTTTTGAAAAAATAATTGATAACGCCTTATACCTTATATAACGCCTTAAAAAAAGGTAATAAAAACGGATATTATACTACTATTATACTATGTATAAGATTGTAATAAAAAAATTTTATTGGAAAATGAGTTCTATTGTAAACATAAAGGGTGGATATACTATATAAATATATTTTACCAATATATACCATGTATAAGAGCTTACATACTAAGTTTAAGGTCTTCGTACCATAATTTTTATTGGAAATTCAGTACAGTTACGAACATAAAAGAGAAAAAAAAAGACTATATAAATACATTATACAACTCTTGTACAATTTATAACCTCTGTTTTAAAAGGCAACCAAGGCGGCACCTAACAAAAAACCACGCTACAATTTTATATAATCAACCAATCAGGGTAAAAAAGTATCGCCAAAACCTAAAAAAGTGTTGCTAAAGATCAGAAAAATGTCATCAAAATAAAAAAGTGGTTCCAAAGCTAAAAAAGTGTCAACAAAGTCTAAAAAAGTGTTGTTATATGAATTTTTAATTTTATTATATGAAAATGTATGTGTTAGTTAAATTTATTATTCTAAGTCATCGTAAAAATAAATCCGCCTAGTCTGCCTAAGCTTCGATTAATCCCCGCCTAGGCCCTCGGAGGTCGCCCAACTAGCACCCTTTAAAACACCGTATATAACGTCTTCATGAAAAAACAGTAAAAATCAGACATTATTCCACAATTATAACATGTATAAGACTGCGATACATTATTTTTTACGAAAAAATAAAAATTGTATGTCATTTTAAAGATAAATTAAGACAAAAAATATATTTCAAAACGTCGATCCGAAAAAATAAACAGTTTATGAGATGTGGACTTTGAACTTAAAGAATCCAAATTGAATAGGAGAGTTAAGGTAGCTAAACGAGGTAAACAAATACAATTTAATGAAATGAGAAGATTAATAATACTTCCTTGATTGTAAGCAATAAAACCTAATTTGTTTCGTATAATTTAATTTCTCTGAAAGTAATTAGTTTATATGGTTACTCTGTTCTACTGCAAAGCAAATTTCGCCTTTAATTATTTGTCCAAGTAAATAATTTTTTGAAACTATTGCTGTATATCTGTAATTCGTTGGATCCAATTAGGTATGATAAAAAAGGTTATCATTACTTTGTCCGTTCTCGGAACAATGCTCTTTTACTCCATCCATTTATTCTTTAATCTTAATTGTTAAACATTTTGTCAAATAAGTCATTTGTTAATTATATTTAAATCAATATTCGACCATGAAAAAAAATAACGAACCTTTTGATACATTTATTTTTTTTGTTCAAATAAATCATACTTTCATAATCGGAGGGAGTATAAAATATGACTCTCTCATTACGGCACAACTATTTTATTTCATATGCAATTCATCATTTTAATTAGGCGATCCGGAATTACATAAAAAATTACTGTGGTTAATTATGACACGAAAATAATGGCATTAAGTTTATTACTCCCTCCGATTACTAATATTTGTCATTTTAAACTTTGAACTTTGATTTTTAATATTTGTCATTTTAAAATATCAATGCACTTTTTAAAAAGGTTTTCCTAATTTACCTTGCATTAATTGGGAAAGATATTAAGTGTAGATTAATTTATAAGTTGTTAATTAAGAAAAAAATGAATTTTATTATAAAGTAAAACGGTTAAAGTAGTCATTTAATAATGCATTAAATGCCTTATTGGTTTTGATGAAAATTCTAGGCCAAATGCATCAAGACCCCCTTGAAGTTGGCTCAGAAAATCCGATGTCACCCTCAACTTTCAAAAGGATCAGTTACCCCCCCTCAACTTGGCAAAAAGGACCAGTTACCCCCCTTGGCAAAAATACATCGATTTGCCCCTTCAATGCCACGTGTCAACTTCTGGTTAAAGAGAGAAAAATCAGAAAAATGACATCCTTGAAAAGTCAAACTAACCAGATTCTGACACGTGGTATTGAGCGGGCTAACTGGTGCATTTTTACCAAGTTAAGAGGGGTAACTAGTCATTTGTACCAAGTTGAGGGGGTAACTGATTATTTTAAAAGTTAAGGGTGGTATCGGGTTTTCTGAGCCAACTTCAGGGGGGTTTTGATGTATTAGGCTAAAATTCTAAAACGACAAATATTAGGAACCGAATGGAGTATATATTAATAGATGAAAATATTAGGAACCGAATGAAGTATATATTAATAGATGAAAATACATTAATGACAACTAAATATCTCATGCAAGTTATCATTCTCATTTTTGTATCTATTAAATTGCGGACATTTTGATGTTAATATGATCACCTCAGCTAGATTTAAGAAAAATAAATTTAAAAGCTGAAAGTTAACTAAAAGTCCTATTTGACAACTCATGCAATCGTAAAGTGGTGTTTGGTTAGAAGTTGGAAACTTGAGCATTTGAAGGCTTGAATTTCACATCATATGATAAATAAATGAATAAATATAAAAGTTTAAAAAATATGAATAATCATCGGCATTAATTAATTAGATTATGATTAGGAATATATATGTTACAGATATTGGTGGATTACAATATTGAAGTAGATGGCAGATAAAATTAAACATCCGTGGCATGACAGCTAGGCATGACAGCTAATCAAAGTCAAAAACTAAAAAATGCATTTGAATTAATTAAATCAATTTTTTTATTTTAAATTTAAGTTATTTTCTTAGTAACCTAATCAAATACAGCAGCCTATAACTAAGTTGTATACAGATGATTTTTTCTGTGTCAATCACCATCTATTTTCAAATTTACACAACAATGGGTATATGTCAATAACTATCAAATTACAGCTATATTAGTGAGAAAGGAACCAGCTATATCACCTGAAACTCAATTGAATATACTGAAATTAAATATATTGAAATTAAATTGAAACTTATTATTCTGAAAATGAAAATACTAAAATTATAGTAATTATCTATATCAATAATAACAACATTATCTTGTAACTTTATAATATTGTATTTTTGTTTCATTAAATTTTATTATGACATTCTGTTGGATCCTTAATTTTTTTAGTATTAATCAAAAATCACACTTTCTAATATTATTTTGGGATAAATGTAGATTAATTAAAAAGACTACAAAATGAAAAAAGTAATTAAGTTAATAATAAATATTAAGAACTGAATTAGAAAAATTAACGTAACCAGAATTATAATATTGTAATATTTCTCAATTATATTGTAATGGGTATATTTTTTAATAATTTATAAATTATTTATTTTATCTATTTATTTGTTATCAAATAAAGTTATTCGTTATTAACGATAATAAGCAATAAAATTTTAACATATTATTAGTAATTTTTTTAAAATAATTTGTATTACTTACTATTATTTTATTTATGATTAATTTTTTTCTTTCCTTTTCTCATTTTAATAATATATATATATATATATTATTACTTTAATAATATTTACAATAATTTATAAACTGAAACTAAATTGAAATTGAAACTGATTAGAAACTGAAACTGAACTAAACTGAATTAGCTGTTGAATAAGTTGAAAAACATAAAACCTTATACTACCGACAAAGGTAGAGCTAAATTGGTAGAATAATTATGTTAAGATATGTGTTTATTGAGTATTGATGAGCATGTGAACTTTACAGATACAATTTCATAGCGTCAGAAGATCCATATAATTATGCATACTTACTGTGAGATGAAAATTTGGTAAATCTAACTTCCCTAATCATTGACATTAACCTAAGACACTCGTCATAAATATTTCCAATAACAAAACTAATGTTAACAAGATATCAACCTAAGTTATCATCTACAACTTAAATTTGTTCTGATTTCAATCTCTCCAATCTTTTAATCCATGACATCGCTTCTCGACAAATGATTACTTTGGCTAATTTAGGATTCCCACTAAAATCACTCATAAAACATATGATACCGAGACAAACTTGTTTGAATCCCTTTATTACACATTGAGCGCCCATATGAGCTATAGCATTGCATTAAAATCAACCTAGAAGAGGTGCTCGATTCGAAACATCTTATGAAACTGCCACAACATGCTAGTGGTAGGATCAACCCTTAGAGGTAAGTGTGACTGTCCAAAACCCATAATTGAAAGGTGTGCTTAAAATAAATTTTTACTTTAATTCTTAGAACATAAGTTAACTTCTCTTATAGCTTATTTTGTTTAGCAGATCCAAAAATCTTTGTCAAAATTATCTTGGTGTGGTGAATTTGACATTAATGTCTAAAACACAACTATATAAATACAAGTTAATTCAACGGGTAACACTAAGACTATAAATTAGCTAATAAAAGCTTGGTTTCAGAGCCAGCCCTGGGACAAGGCTAGTTAGGCCATCGCCTAAGGTCTCTGCAAATTGAGGACCTCATTTAATTTGCATTTTTCTAAACAAAATAATTAAGTTAATTGATTAGATATCTTAAACAATATAGCTCAAAATCAGGTTCTTACGGTTGATTTTATCATCCATTCAATTAATTTAGTATCAATAATTTTATTAGAAAAATAAATTATTTTTAAACTAGATATATAACTTGTAAAATATTTTTATCCATATAGATTATTGATTACTGATATATATATTTTTTTAACTATGGTTCCATTACTTATGAGACCGCCTCTACTCGATTCGACTTGACATGACTCGATTCGTAAATTAGTTGTTTGTGAGCATAATTTATGGACTCAGATTGTTAACGAGCCAAACTTGAAAGATCAACCTTCGACTCAAATGCTTGTGAACATACTCAATTAAATGTTTTGAATAACTTCAAGAACTGTATTGAAAAGATAGGTTGTGAACTAGTTAAATTATTTGTTTATTATATTGAAAATAAAATCATGATAATTGTAGGACCCAGTAGGGTGACAAAATAGGTCAGAGGGGGGGGGGTGAATGACTCTTTTTGAGTTCACTGTATTCTTCAAAAGGTTGCTTCTGAAGATGCTTCTGAGTAGTTATTCTTTACTCAGAATCCCTTTGTTATATTTAAGTGTTTTAGTTGCGGAATTAAATAAAAACAAAAATAGAGTAGAGTAAAGAATATGCAAACATGGATTTTATCCTGGTTCAGCCTCTGCCCTATCCAGTCCTTGGAATCTCTTGTCCAAGATTTAATTCACTAGTGACTTTTCTTCTGGTGAAAAACAAACCCTTTACAGCTTAAGACTGAAGTTCCTTCCAACAGTCTTGCCTATGATGAGCTATACCAATACAGGAGTACCGTCCTTCTAATTCTGAGGCTCTGAGCTTCTTCTCTCTTAAGTACCTTCCTTATGAGATTGTCAAGCTCCATCACACTAACTTACCCTCAACTTAGTGTGATTTACAACAGTTTATAGATAAATGATTTTTATGAGCTTCTGAACTTTGTTTCAGTTAGCTCAAGTACAAGCAAATAAGATCTGAATGTTTGCTAGAACAAGATTGCAAGTAGATTGAGAATTTGTTCACTCTTTAATTCTTTTGTTAATTTAGCAACCTTCTTCAATGGTGGAAATAATCCTTTTATAAAGGGGGAGAATATTTCTGTTAATTTTAGATCGATGTTAGGAATTCTGCCGTTGTCTCTCAATCTTATTTCCCTTAGCAATGTGTTAGAGTAGCTCGTTCATTTTTTACCCACACCATGTTGTGCCAGGTTGATTTGGAACCCACTTTGTACGGCAGATATGTATCAGATTAGCCAGTAAGTTTTGTTCTTGATTTTTCAACAACTTTTATCTTGTAGTAGACTGAAGAACAGAGCGTGCGACGGCATTAAATGCTAAGTCAGCTTTCTTGACTTTTAGTGTCGAAAGACTAAGTTGACCTTTAACGGTCTTTAGAAGGGCTTTTTGAGGTTCTGAGTCTTGAGTGATCTTCTGAGATATTGAATACTTCATTTGACTCTAATTACTTTAAGGATCCACAGCTCTGCTGACGAATCTTGGTGCTTCTGAGGCGACTTGCTTCTGAACTCAGAACTTACAAAACTTAATTAATCTTACTTCAGAATCCAACAATCTCCCTCATTTTGTTAGTTCTGAGTGAAGTCAATCACAGGATGTACTTACTCCCTCATACTCCCTTATAGTCTAATGCTTAGGTTCTGAGTTTTGATTTAATGACATACAAGGAAGTTAGTACAACAAAGAGTTGTACTTTGAAAACAAAAGTAAAAACTTTTTATTGATCACAATGGTTTATAAAGTTTTTACAAAGAATTCTATTATAAAGGTTTTTCCTTAAGTGCTAAGAATTCATCTTGAGTAACCTTCTACTGATCTATCTCCATGACGCTGCTTGAAGCTTGGTTAGAAATCATCTGTCTTTCCTAGATGTCTTTGAATCTGTGCTTGTCTTTCTCCCTCCACTTAGTGCTAACAAGTTGAGAGACAATCTTCTGCTCATCAAGCGCAAACCTTTGGATAACTTCATGAACATCTTTTGCATTTGCTTGAAGAGGAGGGACTATCTGCTAGATCAGCCTTGCAGCTTTGTTAGAGATAGAAGGAAAGATGCTTTCAAGGATAACTTGGAGAGCCTTCTGATTCCAAATCCACTGAGTGTTAAGCCCATTCGCCAGATGCTGCAAGAATGAAATAATCTCACTATCATGTGAGTAGAAGGAATGGAGAGATAGGCCACCAAGTTGATTACTTAATCCATCAATGCTCTTCTGAAGGGCCTTAGAAGTACTTTCATTCATTGCCACCATTATATCTCTAGCTTCTTCAGTGGTCTTGGTGAGTGTAGTAACATACTTCTTTAGCTGATCATCTATTTCATCCACAGCCTCATTCTTCTGAGCAAAGGTGGTTTTAGTTATCTTCTTGTGAGAATCTTCAACAGCCTTGAAGATATCATACTTAAGCTCTCTTTTGGAATCCGCAATAGCCTTGAGAGTTTCAGCCTTAGAATCAATCATGTACTTCAGCATCTCATCAAGACTACTTTGGATTTTCTCCTGCTGCCACATATACAAGGCATTCTAAGTTCTGAGTGCCTGGACTTCATTCTTCAGCCCCATGGGGAATTCTGTTGAGGTTCGCTCAATGGCAGTCCCTAGAGTAGATATGACATCAGCTATCTACCTCTGGAGAACTTCTTTCACCCCGCTGACTTCATAATGGATCATCTCCAGACCCTTTTCACCAATGGCCATCAATCCGTTTAGCTTTTCTAGAGAATCTAAGATGTCTATGTAATTGCTGAGCCTAGTCTCCATGAGTGGCTGCAGATGCTGAATAAGTTTAGAGTGAATTTTTGATTGAAGAGGAATCACGTCAACCCTTTCCATTATTATCTGTGCCTGCTCAGAGATAAGAGCTACACTCTGGGCAAGTTGGCGGTTGAAGGGGGCAATTTTGATGTCCACAATGAAGTCATTGAGGTAAATTGCCATTGTGAGGAGATCGCTAAGGGTCTTCCCAATGTGATGGAGGGAGTTTACAGGAACAGGAGCATTATAGTTTACTCCCTCAGCAAGATCACCAACCATCCATCCCCTATTTTTAAGGGATTAATCTCCATAGATTCTCTGTTTAATAGGTCTGGAGATAAGATTTAGGGAGCTATTTAGATCCACCAGAACCCTTGGAATAGAGGAATGTCGTTGCTGCTGAGTCTTGGACCCCCTCATGATCTGAATATCATCTTCTTCACTCACATCCTCAACCATAACTTCTTCATCTTTCTTCTGACCTTCCTCATTTTCATCATCCTCCTCCCTTATATCCTCTGGCCTGATACTGTGCTTAGCAAATACTAAGCGGGCCATGGTAACGAACTCATCAGCAGGATTTGATGCTAATAACTGAACACGCCATTCAGCTACTACAATCCTCTGAGCTTCCTCTTTTTGAAGAGCCGATAGGAATGGGTCATCCTCTGGAAAATTCTCTTTCATCAGAGATTGCTTATCAGCCTCTTCCTTTTCTTCTTCTTTCTTCTCCTCCTTAGTTTCACTCTCATCCTCCTTCTTTTCAACCTTTTCCTCAGTTACTTCATCCTTCTTAGCCTCAACCTCAATCTCCTTAGTCACCTCTTGAGTAATGGATACTGCCACCATCAAAGGATCTTTGATATTTGGAGTAGGAGATCCTCCTGGTGTAAACAGAAATTTAGTAAGTGTCTTAAAAGTGGCTGAGAATAGATGAGAGGGATCAAAGACATCCTTTTGTTAATCCAAAGAGGGAGACTATGGTTTCTTCTCTAGTAGGAATTTAGTAGGATTTACCACCTTTGGAGGGACTGGACTGGGTGCTACTGGGAGAGCCCCCAAGGGCAAGTCAAAATCCACTGAGGTTCTCTCCAGGACTTTTCCATCTACCTCCTTTGAGTCATCCTCTTCTATCTCAGATGTGCTCTTTTCCTTCATTTTGATTATGAATTCTTCTAGAGCAGGCACTCTCTTCCCTTCTGACAGAGCTCTCTTCTCTGCTTCCTCAACAGCTATCCTTATATCTCAAACTATCCCTTTTCGAGGTACATGAGTAAAGACCTCTACTATACTCTAATTTATGGCCTTTATCATATCATCCTTTTGAGCATCAGGTTCTAAGATGACAGTCTCACCATAGGTTTTGGCTTTTTTCTTTCTCTGCCTCTTTTCCTTCTTCTCCTCTTTCTCCTCCTCCTCAACCTCCTCTTCTTTCTCTTTAACCTTCTCTTCTTCTTCATCACTGGGGATAGCCATATCAGGATCAAATTCTCCCTCTTCATCTTGGTCAGGATGCTGATAGGTTGACTATCTTCTTCATCATCTGAGCTATTCTACTCCAAGGGCCTTGGCACATATTGGAATTTATTCATAGAGTGGGTGATTTCTTGAGCTTTTCCTTTAGTGACTTCAGTAGGAGCTACCACATCCTCAGTAGCAAGTGCCTTACTTCTACTGGCTCGGCTTCTCTTTGCTTCAGGGATCTCCTCCTGTTTCATCACTGGTTCCCTCTACCTCTTGGGGGAGACTTCCTCAACCCCTTTTGCACCCTCTCCCTTTGTTGCTTCCCTTAGCTCTTTCTCCCTTTGCTTCCTGGCCATATCTTTCTTCAAAGCCTCCTCTCTATCCAATTTCATCCCATACTCAACCTTTTTGTCAAAGGTCTCCCTTACAATCTCGCTACCCAGATATCCATCTTCTTCTGAGCAGTTTATCTCAGAGGATGCTACAATCCTGCTTTTTAAGCCACTAAGTGTGAACTTGTGGTGTAGCATATGCTGCATAATAATCACTGGCCAGTTGACCTTCTTCTTCTCCACTAGATGGAACAGAATGCAGTGCCAATAGCTACTTCATTTGTTGAGTTCATCTTTTGAAGTAGAAGATGAGCCATTATGAATTGCCAGTATCTAGGCTCTTGAGACATATGGGTGCTTATCTTCTCGCCAAACCATCCTTTTAGAATATACGCCTTCTTATTATAACTTACAGAATCTTCACACCCTCATCTCAGAGCCATCCCTTCATCTTTCATATTCAACAACTTTACAAGAAAAGCTGGAGTAATGATGATCTCCTTCCATTTAACCACTGTTTTAAGCTCTTCATTGCTCATAGTGCACCTTTTTAAGTTTTTATAAAACTCAGAAACTATTTTGGGGAATGTTAGCTCTTTTAGTCTTATCCAAGTTCCTAGTTGGTGGAACTCAATAGTTTATTTGTAAGGAGTTTCTTGGAGAAAGGCATTATCTCCTAGAAATCTCTGGGGGATTATGGTAGTGGAATTTGACCTGTATAGAATAGGTTCAAAGGTCTTTGGAGGGATTTTGATGACTACTTATTCTTTGGGGCATTCTTTTAATGATCTGGTTCTTTTAGGAGCCATTTGAGTAGTTAGGGTTTTGAAGAAATTTTGGGTTTTTAGAAGGAGAAGTTTCTCAGAAAACTTAAGGAAATTCTGCGATTTTGGTAAAGTGATGAGATGATGAATAGTCTTTACCTATTTATATGGATAGTTTCAGAGGGATGGTTTGGTAATTTGCTGAGATATAACAGTAACGGTTTCAGCATTTATCGTTTAAAATATATAGGTAATCGTCAAGTACGTAACTGATGGAAGGATGTGAATAGTTTTAACTTAAAAATTTGGCTTGGGATTCGGGTTTTTGAATTTTGAAAGATGGAGTAGTTCGCAGGTTAAATCATCTGAGATATAGCATTGTGCTTATTTTCAGAGGATAATTGTTGCTTCTGAGACTAATTAGTCTTCTAAGTAATTGCACCATCTTCTGAGTAACATTCACAATGGGTTACTCATACCTATTGCTCTTCTGAGGAAAGCGAATTAATCTTTGCTCAGAGGTTTGGTGAAGATGTCAGCTCTTTGATCTTCAATAGAGATGTATACCAGCTTCACATCTTTCTTGAGACCATAATCTCTTATGAAGTGGTGTTTGATGTTGACATGCTTCATTCTGCTGTGCTGTATAGGATTCTTTGATAGATCAATTACTCTTTTGTTATCATAGAGGATCTCTATGCACTCTGTCTTAACTCCATAGTCTTCTAGTTGCTGTTTAATCCATAACACTTGAGTAACACAGGTTCCTACAGCTATGTATTCAGCTTCTATACTAGATAGTGCTACCAAGGTCTATTTCTTTCTATACCAAGAGACAATGCAATTGCCAAGAAAATGACATCCACCAGTAGTGTTTTTTCATTCTAGTTGATCTCTTCCATAATCAGCATCTTTGAATCCCTTAAGAGAAAAATCCCCATTATTGGGATACCATAGTCCAGCTTCTATGGTTCTGAGTAGATATCTCAGAATCCTTTTCACAGAACTCATATGAGACTCTCTTGGGTCACTTTGATATCTTGCACAGTAGTATACCGCATAGTGAATGTCAGGTCTGCTAGCTGTGAGGTACAGAAGAGATCTAATCATTCCTCTGAACAGCTTCTAATCAATTTTCTTTCCTTCTGAGTCTTTGCTGAGTATAGTGTTGGAAGCCATGGGAGTTGACATCTCTCTTCCATCTTCCATACCAAATTTCTTCAGAATCTCCTTGGTATATTTGGATTGATTGATGAATACTCCATTTGAACTTTG
>CATIWQ010189836.1:0-10988 GCA_949673415.1 Euphorbia schlechtendalii | reverse complement strand
AGGGCCTGTTTGGTATTGCTTTTCAAGCTGCTGTCCCAATAAGTTGCTGTCACAAACTTTTAATAGAATTACATATTTTAGCTTTGAACAACACATTTTGGTCTTTCATGCTATATAATTAGGAACTGTCTAACTTGATTTTTTCAAAATCAACTCTACTGCTTATAGCAAAAGCTTGAAAATGGAGCTTTTCAGAAAAGCAGTCTGGGAAACCAATCCCAAACTGGCCCTTAGTTAAATGACATTTCCAACAACTTTTGTTTGGTGCTAAGGCAATAGAGCTCAAATTTGTAACACCTCCATGCAAGTAGCGGAATTTCGTGTGTATAGTATTTACGTTAAACAACTCAATCATTTATACATTTTCTCCCATTTTTACTCTATCTTTTGCATTTTTTATCATGAGGTGTAAATACTATATACTATTGCACCCATAAAGTAGCGTGATATAAAAAGATAAATCAACTCGTGGAATGTGTTTTTTTCATTTTCGACTTAAATAATATTTGTTATAGTTTGTTACAGTTATCAATCAACTACTTTTATAATTGGAGACAAAGCTTCCAACGACAAAAAGTACTAATAGAAACAACTGTAACAATAAACAACAACATCGAATACATAAACCTAAATATATTTAAAAGATGGAATAGAAATTTTGATTGATGCCATTTTAATCTTCAAAAAGGCAGAAAGGGACATAGCAAACAAACAAGACATACCAAAAAAGAGAGGCACATGGAAATTGGTGAAATGTTGAAAGGACCCTTAAAATTGGATTATTGTTGTTAAAGGACCAGTACTATCACTCCTGTTGCGGTTTTGTCCTGAAAGAATCCTAGGCTTTTTTAATCTCTCTTACAGCCTCACTTCCCTGTTTTTTTCTCTTTCATCAACATTCATTGTGCTTTTTTTTGTTTTCTATTTTCCCCTTTTCTCTGTTTGTT
Source organism: Euphorbia schlechtendalii (assembly GCA_949673415.1). Lineage (NCBI taxonomy): Eukaryota > Viridiplantae > Streptophyta > Magnoliopsida > Malpighiales > Euphorbiaceae > Euphorbia > Euphorbia schlechtendalii. The sequence continues at coordinate 10,041 of CATIWQ010189836.1, read as the reverse complement.
TGGCTTCCAATTCACTCCACAATTATCTTCCTTTCTCACCATATAATCATGATGATGCATCATTGTACTCATCATGGAAAAAAATCCTCTGTCCCCAAATCTCTGTCTCCATTCCTATCCCTCATTCAAAAATTGACAAATATCATTTTTAATGAAATAAAAATTGAAAAAATAGGAGAGAGAAATTAATAACTATTAAAATATAATTAAAAATGACATTTGGTAATATTTTGAATGTGCGACAGGTGAGGGACAGATAAAATGGAGACAGAGGATTTTTTTCTTGTACCCATAGTCTTTCAATTTGTTGATTGAGTCCATAAATTTAGAGCTTGGATTGGTTATATTAGCTCCGACCATGGTTTCCGGACTTGTAATAAAAAGGTTTATTCAATTTAATTTTTTTTCCAAAAGTTTAATTTTGTCTGTCTAAAAGATCAATCCCAGGTTCAAATAATTACATCTTGTGTATTTAATTACCAAACTCAAAGTAAGACAATATTAAAAATACTAGTATTACATAAATATAACCCTATAAAATTATCATCTTCTTAATTAATTAAGTATAATAATCATAATAAATTCAAAAAGTAATTATATTTAATAACTATCATGTGTAAATTTTAATTACATACTTTTAGTTATTTATTTCATCTTTCTTGTTTATGTAATATTTTTTAGTTAAATGGAACACTTTGCAATTTTTGAATGTGAGATAAAGAAGGGGATAGGCTAGTTGAGTATCCACATGAAAAGATAGTGAGTTAAATAAACGATATATAATTGAGAATAGCTCATCAATCCATCATCTTAAAATTTTGGGTTAGAAGTGGTGTCAAGCTTATGAAGTATATCATTCACTTGTGTGCTCATTGTTTTCCTGGACCGAAGGTTCCCGGATCCTAACAAGTGGTATCAGAGCAAGAAGCAGGCCTGACAGCCGAGATCCTGGGTTCGTGTTAAAGTCCTGGTGGAGTTTGTGCGAGCGGAAAGATTAGACTAGTTGATGACCTCGAGCCTCCGGGGAAATAGGCCAATGAATGTTTGACAAGTGGTAACTGGTCCAGGCTCAGTTGCACTTGAGGAGGAGTATTGGAGATGTTAGGATTATCCCACATCAGTAATAAACATGAATATTGAGTAGCATATAAGTAGGGTAGATTGGGTTTTAATGCAAGCCAATTGATTTTGTGTTAGATGGACTCAACCCCACTTATATGTTCACTCTAATTATCATTGTCAACGCTCTCCCGATCCACGGATTTTCTACAATTGAGGCGTAGAGATATGATTCCAACTAAAAGTTAGTAATATTGGTTTATATATGTATAAAACTCTCAATCGGAAGTCAATAGACTCAATTTCGAGCTTTTTAGAAATAACATGCAATCTCGCTTTTTTGGAATTGGTTTTGGTGGACCAATTGGAAACTATGCCCAATAAATAAGTGTAAAACTTAACCTTTTTTAAATTCCATATTTTTCAATAATAATAATAATAATAATAATAATAATAATAATAATAATAATAAGTGTAACAATTATATTTATATTATCACTCGCATTGTTATTAACTACGGACTAGTAAGACACACATGCAAGATTGTGTATATTCATGTGGCATGGTATCTATTTCTTTAACAGTTTGAATGAAATTAATTACATAAGGCAATCGTGGATCTTTTGTTTTGAAAGTTAGGAATTTGATTTTTTGAGATATCAGGGGCTCGAACCCAGGTACCCCAGCTTCTTTCTCCATTTTGGGAGGATGCTGTGACCACTAGAACAAATCTAGTGGTTGGATCTTTTCTTTTATACTTGTCTTCATTCAATTCGTATATGGCTAGCCAGAAATTATAATTAACAAATAACTTTCATGTGTTAAATTGAAATTTCATGGAGTAAATTAATCAATGAAAATGGAGATTTTCTAAAAACATTATTAGCTACTGATCAAATTTTTTACTTTTCAAAATTAATTTAGGCAATCTCGTTATGGAACTTTTTATATCTACCAACGTATATTAAAGAAAAATCGTACCACTCAATGCAATTATATAACTTTAGTGAATATCAAAATTATTGTGTCATGATAGGGAAATTAGCATCAGTAGATGATATTATTATTATTATTATTATTATTATTATTATTATTATTATTATTATTATTCAGCCAACTAGTTTAACCACAAGAAAAAAGAAATGAGATTATAAACTCCCAAAGCCAAAAAACAAGGGCCCATTCATATTATAAAGTTATAAATAAAAGAAAAAAAAAATTATATTTGTATTTTAAGCAAATAAAATAACGCATATGCATTGAACAAATTTAGACATACATGATAAAAAAACTTACCCAACTTTTAATTGTGAGCCCTTGATCATTTCGCTACTAACTTATATTCATGACTGGCACAGTTAGCAATTGAATGTGTCACGTATAAATACCATTTTGTGTTACTCAATTTATTGTTATACCATTCAAGTTTCGATTAACTAATACAAGTTTATTGACAATTAGTTAAGGCAATATGGCACCTCCACCAGGATTTCACTTCATCGGCAAATTCTGACCCTTGATATGAGTTACATAATTCATGCACCAACATAGAATTAAAATTGTCACACAGATAACTGATTTATTTAGTGTAATTGGGATAAGGAAACATAAGTTAACGTAATGATTACTATCATAATAATATGATTTACGATAATCGTAAAAGGTCATGATGTATTATCCCTGAACAATATATATTAACAAAATTAATATACAAAAAAAATCACAGCCATGATAGATATATGTGAATGAAGCGTAAGCTTTCATTTGTCTGATTCCCTAATTTATTAATTAGTCATAATTAATTTACAGCAAATTTTCAATTTAATCTATATTAGTTTATTGTAATTATAACCTCATTCTACGAATGAAGTTATTAAAAACACTACTCCCCCGTCTACTAAATATTGTCGTTTTAACTAATTCACATTTTTTAAGATAACAATAAACCGAATGAGGTGATTTACTAACTTATCATTTCATAAATGTTCTACTCTATTTTCAAGACTTCATTAATATATTTAAATATTGATTCCTATAGTTTTCTCATCTTGTTATTGGAGATTAAAATATGGTTATCTTGAAAGTTGAACAAATTAATAGGGGTAGGAATGAATAACTTAGAGAAAAAAATTATAAAAATAAAATGATAATAAAAAAAGACATCAAAATCCCTCTAAAACGATAATATTTAATAAATGAAGAGAGTATCTTTTAAACCATTCTTAAATGATCAGTGATCTTCATGAATTGCGATAATTATAAACAATTACATATTTTTCTTAAATATATTTAAAAGCGCGTGTTCTGGTTAAACATGAGAAATCATGAAAAAAATGTCAAATTTTACAGCTTGCTTATTTAAATACTAATTAATGGAGTATATTTAACTTAAAAAGATAAAAGAAAGAGAACAGAATTTTTTTGTATAATTTACGACGCAAATCTCTTTTGCAGGAAAAAGAAAAGAATATTATGATTTATGCATGTTTAGCTAAAGCTGCAATGGTATCTAATAAATTAAAATAAGTTTTATTAGATTTTAAATATACTGCATTACACACTTTATCATACGCCATCAGAGTAAAGGATAAAGCTGAGCTACATAAACGTGAATCATAATTTGATAACAATCCTTTTCCTTAACTGCAAAAGAAAAAAATTGTCATCATCAACTTATGCAAATTTATCATTTGAGCTGAGTGTCTAAAAATCATAAGCAGTTAATCAGTTAGCTGAAATATTTGCAATCTATGCAAAAATTAATTGAAGTCTAGACAGTGACTAATTGTATATATTTTTTAATTTATTTTTATAAAATATATTAAAATTATATATTCAATTAAAATGTAAATATTAAAACAATATTATAAAAAACAATATTTTATATTTTTAATATTAAAATATGTAAATTTACTTTTTTCTTACTAATAAGAAACTAAAAAAAGCTTACTACTTTGCATTGATGGACCTTTTTTTTTGTTAGAGTTTAGATTAACTTTCATTAGACATTAATTGAAACGTGCATTTAAGCACCATCAATATGAAATAAACCTGACAAAGGGACAATAAACTAGTTAGCTGATAAAACATAGATGTATAGAATTAGGAAGGAACTAACAAAATGAGACGTAGGTGTGGAAATTTTTTAAATTAGTGAATATACTACACTTATTTTAAATTATTGGATGACATGAATAATTTATTAAATATGTATGAAAAAATCGTCACTGCATTAAAATTATATGACAAGTACTACGTTAACATATGAATAAATTAATAAGTGATATAAAATTAACATTTATTCTAAATTATCAACCTCGTATGTATTTCAAATGAAGGAATACCCTAATATTATAAAATGGCAAAATACTTGCATTTTTTTTGAAACGTGACTAAGAAAATAAGAATATGATAGCATGTATTTTTAAAAGAAACCATGGCAATAACAATATTAGAAATGTAATTTCTTAATAATTAAAGAAGCTTAATGTAACTGTGTATATTTCAATGGGCCCAAATGGCCTATGATCAGCTAAATTGCACCTTATCCATTACCTTATACATAGATTCTTTACTTTAGGCAACTGATTGTTTGATTTTGCTTCTGCTTTATGAACGGCTCTGATAAAATCACATGCTTGTAATGTATGGTAGGTCCACTCATTTTATGTTGTGACGATATGATACATACGAAAGCTCAATAACAGAGTGTTTATTCAGGGCTAAATTGTCAACTCCTCGTAAGTTGAATGTCTTTCAGTGAACGACGCCTAATATCCTGAGAAAATGTTTTACACGTACTATTAGAAAATTGTAGTTTTCCATAAATTTCTTAATCACTCCTTATACTTGTAACTTTGTAACTTTTGGTCCTTTGTTTTATTTTAATATATGCAACTCTTCTTCTTTATTCTATAATGAAACCGGGGCAATAAATAAAAAGCCATAATGTTACTAATCTTTGACTAAAAGATCTTTTTAAGTTTTGTAATAATTATTTTTTCTTCAATTATTAAATCATTTATAACTTATTCAATCATGTTAAATTAAAATAGTATGTAAACTTAGAATAGATGGTAACTTATGCGTTTATAATTCATGTGCAATTTATTTTGAATACTGTGTATCGATTTAAACAACATGCAATAAAAAATATTAATTTTTTATATACTCTCAATTTTTATATTCTTTTAACATATTTTTATTTATAAGATTTAAACACAATATAAATAGTGTCAATAAACAATACTAACATGACATAGGTGTTAAATAATAAGATTCAAAATGTCTTTCTAACTTCACCACTCTTTCAAGTTGAGAAATGGTCATTAACAAAACATTTATTACAATACGCTCATATTTTAATGGAAGTAACTTTAATTCTAGCACTAGCGATTCAAGTGTAAACTAATGAAAACAATCTCAATTGGAAGAGAAGTTGTAACTTTGTTGGAATTGTAAAATGAATACTTGTTAGTCACCTTAGATAATCACTTTGTATGATAGAAAAATATGAGAAATTAATTAGTTGCATAAAACAATATAATAGGCAGGGTCACATTGACCATCATTTTGTTCTTGCGGAGTCAAAAGTTTTCTTTAAGCTCACATCACATTGGAATTATACTCAATTGGAAATCAATTAAACATATGGTAAAATTTGTGAATATTGGATATAACAGGGGTGAAAAAGATAATTTTGACTAAAACTCAATGAGATGATAAATATTTTTATTTTTCTTTTCCACGTAATATAAGCTAATAGGCAAAGTTTGAATCTTATAACTGAAGAGATCCTCTACTTGTACTTGTAGAGATGCTACATTGATGAGGAATCAATTCAGCCGTAGGATAAAGATCAAACGGTGACGCAGTCGTAATAAACCTATTATTCCTTGTGCTTGTAATACAGATTAAAATTCTCCCTTTAATTATTAAGATTATAAATTAAATTATAATAAATCTTTTGATGATAATCCGTGGCGAAAAAGAGAAAACAACGGAAAAAGAAAATTTTAAAAACGACACACAAGAAAAGACTGCTCCTTTCTCCCCTCTCCCTCCCTTGCTCATAGACTCCGAATCGCAACGGTTCGCCGTGCTTTCCGGCGACGCCGATTAATCAGTACACCGGTTATCTTCTGAAACTTTTCGGCCATTTCTTGATCTTTCCTCCTTTCTTTCTCCGTTTTCTGGATTGTCTCCCATTTTTGTTGCCAAAACTAAATTCCTCAGTTCGTGATAATAATAAATTAGAATACCCATCATCAACAGCAAGAGGTAGTACTGTCTGTAATTATTTCTTTTGAGTGATTTTGCCAATGTTATTGATCAAATTTTGGCTTTGCGCTTCAGATTTTATCAGTTGTTAGTCAATGCCATTTCTTCGTTTTTTTGTTCCGGTTTTTATGTTCTGTCATTGTATTTTGTTTAAATCGAAGTTAGAAGATCTTGACGTTCTTGCTGCGCATTTTTTGGACATGTGATTGAGTGCTCGAGTGTAGCTTGAGATGCTTGTAATTTTGCTGGATTGTTTACTTATGGTTAATTAGATTCGCGTTTCTGGGCATTTCTTTCGCAAATTGACCTAGTTATGCAACTAGGCATTCTTTAGCGGTTAATTTTGTCGTCATATATGATATGTTGCCTGAATTTTGAGTTCAACAGATACTGTATTGCGGGGATATGGAAGATGTAGCTGCGATATCATATTTCTCCCACTGGAGCTTCTAATCTTTTTGTATGCATCATCGTGGATTGATTCCGGAGAGTGTAGAAGAAATGCCAAAATTAGTTCTGTTGTTTTTTATGAAAAATCCAGCTTAAATGAGCTTGCTTGTCAATATTGAGCTGATTTGATTGTTGTTGTTCTTGTTGTTATGCTATTTTTTCTAAAGAGGACAAGCGGAAAAGCAATCTTTGCTCAAGTTAGTGTCAGAATCATTTAGTCTTTAGGAGTAGGTAAAGCTGAAATAGGCACTTCTAACTTTTTGTGTTGACCAAGATACCTGCATTAAAACCCATTACTTACCTGATCCTATATCAATAATATGACTTATCAGAGTTCAATCGGTATATAGTTGTTCAAATGATTTTATAATACTTTTTATGTTTTTTATATCCTAAATTTATTAAGTGATTAATATGTTGCATTTGATCATCTTTGCACTGTAAGAGTATTAAGTTTTGAGTTCTATAAATGAGCAATAATTCTGAAATTGTGCTGGTATGATGATCAGAACGATCTCTCTTCATACTGTTTTCTGCATTACGGTGCACCGTAACAGTTTCTTTAATCTGGTTGTAGATGGCTGGTTTTGTTTGAATTCATGTTTTTTTAACTTCTATCAAATTCGATTTTAGGTGCAGCTAGCTAAGCATACAGAATGATTGGATCGTTTCTTACCAGAGGACTTGCGTATGTTATCAGTAATTCTTCTCTCACTTTTGTAACAAAGATTGTTCCTTGTTTTGTCCCAAGCTAATTTGTTTTCCTAAATCCTAATATGTTGGCAGGATGGTATTTGGGTATGCTTACCCTGCTTATGAATGCTATAAAACTGTTGAAAAAAACAGGCCAGAAATTGAGCAACTCCGCTTTTGGTGCCAGTACTGGTGAGTTAAGTTCTTCCATTTGCTTCCTTTTGAGATGTAAAAGTGAATTTGATTTGAGCGCTCTTTCCATATTGTTTCGAGTTACAGGATTTTGGTGGCTGTCTTGACAGTCTGTGAGAGAATTGGAGATGCTTTTATTTCATGGTAAGAAATTTTTTGTTCTGCAACATTTCTATTCAAATATGTCATGGTTGCGATCTGCTTATGATTCCTTTTCTTTCTTTTTTGAAGGGTTCCAATGTACAGTGAAGCTAAGCTTGCATTTTTTATATACTTGTGGTATCCAAAAACCAGGGTATGTTATTATCGGGGCTGAGTAGGAGAGGCAGCTGTATACCTATATTGATTGTTTTATAACTTTTGTCAATTGTGCCAGGGAACTACCTATGTATATGATTCATTCTTCAGACCGTATGTCGCGAAGCATGAGAATGAAATCGATCGCAATTTGCTGGAATTAAGAACGAGGGCTGGAGACATGGCAATTTTATACTGGCAAAAGGCTGCAAGCTATGGCCAAACCAGGGTTTTTGAGATTCTGCAGTATGTCGCTGCACAGTCAACACCAAGGCCTCGCCCTGCCCAGGTATAATCAATGCGGCATTTGCCTTTGTTGTGAGGTCGTTAATCCATCCTTTTCACTTAATCATTAGAGTTTCATTGGTCGTTGAAATTTGCATTCTGATTAAAATACTATTTATATCATTAAGTTGTGTGGAAATGTGGACGGTGACTATAAGCTGATACTTCCATGCAATACATGTTTTCTGGATGCTGAGGACTTTTATGCGTTAGTAATAACATCCGTAGTAAAAATAACTAAAAATTGCGATGATTGTGTGTAACTTGGTGAGAAGTGGCTGTATAGGTACAATTTCGCTTCACATGTTATAGATTGTTATACTTCCCTTTTGAATGTTATAGCCGCAGCAGGGGCCTAAGGCTCGTCAACCTGCCCCAACTCGAGAGCGACAACCTGAAAATGAAGAACCCCCGTCTCCCACCTCCACCTCAACCAGTCAGCAACCGATGGATGTAGCAGAAGAGGCAATTCCAGAGGCCCCGGAACCAACTGCTCCTCCAGCAGGCTTAAACGCTCTAAAAGTTTCTGCAGCAACTTCAATTTCCCAGAAAGCTCCGGTTAGAGCTTCTTCTCCTCCGAAAACAATCGCAACACCTGAATCTTCCAGTCAGTCCAAGGATGAAGATATGCAAACAGAAGAAGCATATGAAATTGTGAACTCGTCTGCAAAAGAATCAAACATGGACGAGGCGATTCGGGTAACACGTGCCAGATTGAGGAAAAGCAGATCCGGACCAAAAAGTTAAAATGTGTTTCTTACCTAAATTTAGCTTACGAAACTAGTTGTTACATGGAAATGGGATTGGATTGGATTGTTGCTGACATTGATGTAAATTTGTTATCCTCTCTATTTTCTTATTTCATTGATGCTTTATTTTTTTTTTTTAATGCGGATCGGGGTAATAGCAGCTATAAGAGGATCCCGGGTTGATATGGAGATAATTGATGCAACTCTATATAGGGTGAAATGCGGATACTATTTTGTAAGCTCTTCACATGGGATATCGAAAGATGAATTCGAAAAGGATGTCAAAATATGAATGCTTGTACAGTTCTGCATTTTATGTCCCCAGATTTATAAAGAACAAATGCATTTATCCGATATTTATAGGAACATCTAAGACTTTCATCGCATTTTGGAATGCTGATGCTTTAATTGTATTAGTTTTTTTTATTTTGACGAGCTATTAATAGTAATATTTCCTCCGGTGTCGAAAGATTGTTATTCAAGTCAAGATTCATTTTCCTTTTTGCTTGTCATTCTTACGTAACAACGAAATATACACTTTTTTCCTAATTACCCTCCTATCAAATAGGAAAGAAATTAAGGTCCTGTTCTCTTCGACTACAATTCAATTAAGTTCAATTCAGTTAAGTTCAGCTACGTGTAGTTATAAATTTACACTAAAATAAGTTCAGTTAAGTTCAGTTAAGTTTAGTTCAGTTCAGCTTTCAGAAGTTGAAGAGAAGAGGGTCTAAGTATAAAATGAAATTATAAGTTAATAATTAAGAAGAGAGATATAATTTTATGGTAAAGTAAAAGGGATAAATTAATAATTTTAATAGAGTAATAAATGTTTTATTGGTTTTGATGAAAATCCTAAAACGATTATCTTTCAACACCGGAGATAGTTTCACTTAACAGAATGTGTAAGATACACACAAAACAAAAATTAAGGTTTTTGCTAGCTACATTAAATGAAAATAGTTCTTGCTAGTCGCAATAATACCTCTGCGGACAACGCACTTTGTGCTGTGTGATAACATTGAGATACAAGATCGTA
>CATIWQ010189820.1:0-14379 GCA_949673415.1 Euphorbia schlechtendalii | reverse complement strand
CTGTGTAACTTTCTCCATAAATAAAGTCTGCAGCAGCTCCGGAGAGGTAGGCGAAATTGGCCGAACTCCGTCATCAAATATTGTGTTATTTTTCCACTATTATTTTTTCGCATTCCATTAATCTGGTAGTACGGGAATTACTCCGTTTATTTCCCAACATTAATTTCCCGCAAGGCAGAGGCGTTATGATGGGTTTATTGAAGGGTATTTTAGGGTTAAGCGGCGCGATTCTGACCCAAATGTATTTGGCTATTTATGGTAATGATTCTAAATCTCTCATTCTTCTCATTTCTTGGCTTCCTTCTGCTCTTTCTATGATTTTCGCTTTCTCTATTAGAGTTGTGAAGGCAGAAAGACAAGCCAACGAGAGTAAAGTGTTGTACCATTTTCTCTACTTGTCCATTTTGCTGGCATTATTCCTTATGGTTATAACTATACTTCAAAAACAGTTCGATTTCTCTCATGGAGCTTGTGTAGCATGCGCAATAATGGTTTGTCTTATTCTCTTGACGCCTCTTTTAATCGTGATTAGAAAAGAAAGGATTTTATGGAATTGCAAGAAAAGAAAGGATACAGAAGCAACTAATCCTTCTTCTGAGTTAACTAGCCAGGAAAAACACGAACAAATTCCAACACAACTCGATGATTCGGAAGAGGAGAAGGCCGAAAAATCTTGCTTTCGAACTATTTTCAACAAGCCTGAAAGAGGCAAAGACTGCACAATTTTGCAAGCACTTGTCAGCATCGATATGCTACTGCTATTTGGCACAACAATTTGCGGGCTTGGCGCGAGTATAACAGCAGCTGATAATTTGGGGCAGATCGGCCAATCGTTAGGGTATCCAACCAAAACAATCGCTACATTTGTTTCATTGAACAGCATATGGAATTATTTCGAAAAGGTATTTGCAGGATTTGTGTCTGATATCTTAATAACCAAATACAGAACACCAAGGCCGTTGATGATGAGTATTTTCGTGTTTCTTTCAGCCGTCGGATATTTGATGATCGCCTTCCCTTTCCGTAATTCGGTTTATGTAGCCTCGGTGATTATGGGATTTTCATTTGGTGTACAATTTCCCTTGCTACTTGCCATAATTTCTGAAATTTTTGGCCTAAAGTACTATAAAATGTTGTTCAATTGCGGACAATTGGCTAGCCCTTTAGGGTTATATATTCTAAATGTGAAGGTAAGTGGGTAGAGAGGCAATGAGGCAGCTTCGGGTGAAAGGATTGGATAGATCGTATGGGAAGGAATTGGTATGTATTGGAGTTGATTGTTTCAGAAAATCATTCATAATTTTGGCTTGTGTGGCCTTCTTTGGTGGTCTTGTTTCATTGATTTTGGTGATGAAGACTAAGAAATTCTACAGCAGTGATATATACAAGAAGTTCAGACTAGACAACGATGTTACAGTCGAAGATTAATTTGGAATGAAATGAATTGGATATTTAAGTAATCAGTTATTGATTATGAAGAACTATTCGTTTTACGTGTGTGAATTGTTTTCAGATTTACTGTATGGATTCGTTTGTTGTAATATGTTGGTTTGCTTGGGAAATGCAAGTGATTTGAGATCTTTGATGTGGTCTGTTTTTACCAAAAAAATGAACGGAAATGTAATGATTACACAAAACAAAGCGGAAAAATGAAACTTTTGCCGCGAAAATGAAGGACAAACGGCTGGAATTAGAACATAACCGAATGGCAAATGATTTCAAACTATGAAGATTATAGAAAACTTATTATTTTTCGGCTAAAATCACTTCAAAAATTCGTTTTTTTTCTCTACTTTTCGTAATTCTCCACAACCTACGGAAATGATTCCAAATTTCTAAAACAGAATATGAAGGATGATAATTACACATAAAATTCGAAAAAACCTATCTATACAAAAACCTGGGCATGATACCAATGATGAAAATTGAAAAAATGGATACGAATGCTCGAGATAAAAAAATGAGATTTATATGCTAAATTAAAATTGTCTCACGGTATGTTGGAAAACAATAGTATATTCAGTGATTTCGACGAAGTTGAAGATTGATAAGGATCGGTTTTTTGAATTTTCCGTCATATGATATTTCCGGGAGAGAGAGTATGTAGAGAGAAATAAAAATTGTTCACATTCTATTTCATTCCAAACAAACAGATTGATAAAGAAAAAATGATTAAATATCTTGTTTGATATCTATGAAGAAATTTTTTTTGCATTAAAGTCCTAATAAATGCAATAAGATCCTTAAACTTGTTTATTGTCCAATTAAATTCAATTACGAAAATTTGATCGAATTCTTTAACCCAATGACGGCCATGAGTGGATTGATTATTCCCAACACAATGTATGTGTTACATTAAGGATTAAGATAGCATCAAATACTTTGAATTATACTTTTTATATTTACTATATCTATAATATTGTAATAAACAAAGTTTCTTATATTTCAAAAATATTATAGAAAAATTCTCGTAAAATAACCCTATAATTAGGATATTTTTGTAGTTTTCTTTATACATGTATCAAATTCTTATATAGAATCTTTTAAGAAAGGAAATTGTATCAAATATGGAAATATGAAAAATTTGTGAGTGAAAATTATTATATTAATAATAATAATAACAATAATAATAATAATAATAATAATAATAATAATAATAATAATAATAATAATAATAATAATAATATAATAGTAAACCTCTTGTTCATATTTGTTAAAAAGAATCCAAAATATTAAAGTTGTTAAATGAATTTGTTTGGTAATAATTATCTAAAATGTTAGACAAATCCAAAAGCATATGGAGCCAAATCTACTAATTTCAGGACCGAGAGAGAAAAGCTGATAGGCTCGAAGCGAGGTTTTTAAATTCAAAATCAGGCTCGGAAGGATTATGTTCCTTTAGCTTCGGAAAGCCGTTAACTCCAAACCTATTTTCCTTTTACTTTTTTCTCTTTCGCCCTTTTTCTTTTCTGTTTCTTTCTTTTCTTTCACTTCCCTCCTCTTCTTCTCAGTTTCTTGGAATCAAATTCATGTTCAATTCATAGGCTTTAGAAAACATTTTCCTTTCAAAGATTCCTCTTTGATTTTAATCAAAAGCAATCGAATCTAAACCTTGTTATTTCTCTTGTTGAGCAGCGCCTACATTTTAAATAAGGAACCCCTTATAACTCCAAATTCTGTACTTCACTGATCTCCAAATAGCCATTTTCTTTGGTTGGGGTTTATTCATAGTTGCAAAAGGTCGTAATCTTTGAAATTACCCAATTCGGGTTTTGTATAATTATGAAAAGTGGAAGAATGGCAAAGAGATCATCGTTTGGAAGCATAGTAAGAAAACGGCTTTCGGATATCACTAACTCTCAATCTCAGCCCAAATTGATTAGCCAAGAGGAAAATAAAGCACAAATTTCAAACCCCACTCAAGATTTAATTAACCAACTTCTTAAGGTATCTCCTAACCATTAATTCTTCAATTGTGTTGCTATAGCTTGTAAATCTCTGACCTTTGATGCTTTCATGTCTAAGAAGAAGCTAAATTTGTGTTCTTTTGTTCTTATCTCTTTTTGGGTTAAACAGGAAAAAGTCTCACTGATGAAGCTTGTAGAGGACAAAGAGTATCCTTTACAGAAATATATGATAGAGTTTATAGAATGAAAACAGAGCAATTTTCATAAAATAAAAATTTAAGCCTCAATTTGGATGGATTTGTGCTTTCTTAATTTTGATTTCAATAGCAAGACCATTGCGGTAACTGATAATCAACTCAGGAATTTACGATTACATTATCAGAAACTGCAGCTGCAGAATTGGAATCTTGCTCAATCAAATAGCCAGATGTTAGCAGTCAGTTTCTTTCTTTCCGTTACTTTTTGTTTATTGTTAATTGATATTTAAAAACAGATTATTGCTTAGTGAGTGATTGTGTTCAATACTAACTGCAGGAGCTTAATGTAGCAAGAGATAAGGCAAGTCTTGTTTCTTAACTCAAATTCTTTGCTTTAGTAATCTCTCTTGATAGTTTGCTTAGTTCGAGAAAATGGTGTAATTTTTTAGGTGAAAGCGTTACAACACGAACTAGTTTGCAAGGATGCATTACTTAAAGCAAAGAATTCAATCTCAGAGGTTAGTTTGAGATTCAATTACCTAATTGATTATTTCATCGAATTAACAACTACGATAATTACTAATGTTTCTGCTATTACTAATTGAATTTTCCCTTTAGAAGGGAAAGAGAAAATTGGGTTAAAATACATTAACCACTTATTTGGCTTCAAAGCATATGAGTTAAATCGCTTTTCTGTAAAAAAACCTTAGCAACAAACTTAGACTTTTAAATTGAATGTTTTTACTAAGAATTCTAGAAGATACCATTGATATGGTATTAACTTTATGTTGACTGCAATGAGTCAGCCAAATTATGCAGGTAAACTCGATATCAACCATAGATTTTAAAATTTAATTGTTCTTCTTTCAAGTTATTTACTAGTTTTTTGCTCCCTTAAAGAATTGACAAATTGTTCTTGTTGATCTGAAGGAAGGGGATAACAAAAAAGAAGCAGCATTTAAAGCTGGTAATGATGACAAAACGGGTAATCGCATCAAAAGGCGAACAGCAAGAAGCCAATGTAATCAATTTTTTACCTATATAAACATGCTTATTTTGTTCTTGTTATTGGTTGCTAATCTTTTTCAGGTTTTTTTGTTTCCTGCAGCAATGGGACCTTCTACAACATCTAGAGTAGAAAAGGAAAAACTCGAAACCAAAAGGTAAGTCGAAAAATCAACTCTTTCCATACTCTTGAAAATGTGTCGAAAATGTAAAGTTGTAATCTTTTGTAGTTGTCATATATGCAGGCGTTGTGTGAGAAAGCAATCAGCAAGGTTTAAAGCCGAGCCTAAAGAGAACTTGTTCGAGATCGATATCGCTGAGCCAATGGAGGAAGATGGAAAAGGGTTAAGTTCAACTATTATAAAGGAAGAAACAGTTGATCCAACAAATTCTGAAGCACAAAGAAGATGTTCGTTAGGAAGACCGATGCGTAGAGCAGCTGAGAAGGTGCATTCTTACAAGGAAACTCCGCTTAATGTCAAAATGCGCAGAGAATTTTGAGACGATAATCAAACCCTACAAAAACATTATGATGCTAATTTTTTTTTTTATCAAACGTTAAGATGCTATTATTTGCAATGTCTATGTTATTGATGTTGTTTGTGTCGTATTATCTATTTGGTGGTTTTTCTTGTGTTGCATAAGTGAGTATTGAAGTTATTTAAAGCAATTGGTATTTGTATCAAAGCAAGCCTAACAAATTCCAAATGGGCTATAATTTTAATGGATAAAATATGATGAACTTCACTTAGCTTTCGCTTTGTTTTACTTTTCTAGATCTTGATTTAGTAACATAAAGCCATTAATTTTTGTTTTCACAAAGTTGTTGTTATGAATTACCATTTAAATTATGCTTGAACATTAACAACTCTATTGTTTGTGCGATATTAATTGAGCCGACGAGGCTAAAATAAACCGAAAGGTGTCATATTGTG
The DNA here is from genome assembly GCA_949673415.1 of Euphorbia schlechtendalii. Lineage (NCBI taxonomy): Eukaryota > Viridiplantae > Streptophyta > Magnoliopsida > Malpighiales > Euphorbiaceae > Euphorbia > Euphorbia schlechtendalii. Next base: position 8,835 of record CATIWQ010189820.1, on the reverse strand, counting down.
ATACGTATGTCTTTTCGGCATAAATATAAGGTTAAGGGCTCGTTTGGTTGGTGGAATAACTATTTCATATACTAGGAGGAAAACGAATGAAAAATGGTAAGAGTATTTGCCTATATCTGTCACCGAACGAAATAGCTATTCCTAGATACTCAGTCATTTGTAACTTTTTTGCATTAATTTTTCTTTCTATTTTACGGAATAGCCAATCTACCAACCAAACAAGCCCTAAATGTTTTACTCTACTATCCTTAAACTTTGAAAATGTTCCCACGCCTCTTTTTGAATTTAGTGAAAATGCATCAGTTTATCCCTTCAAAAATGTGTGTCAACTTATCATTAGTTTTATTTTTCAACGATATGATTTTCTGATTTTTTTTCTCCCTCCAATTAAAAGTTGACACGTGACGTTCATGGGGCCAAATCTTTAAAGTTCAGGAGATAATAGATGAAATGTGACAAGTTTTTTATAGTATGATAAATGTACTAATAAAGCTTAAAGTTGAAGTAAGAAAACCATGATCCAGATATCAGAGGTAATGAATCTCTAGAGTTGAGGCCCATTATGTAACTATCAAATTGGGTCCTCCCTCATTTTTGCATTGTAAAGCCCATATTCCGCTAAAATGAAGCCTCTTGCATGAAATTTTTTCGGTAATATAAACATATACCCAAAAGTTAGATTTTATTACTTTTATAACAATAAGGAATTAATAATCATTTTGTCATTTTATTAGATATTTTTTTCTTTTACCATTTTTTCCTTGTAACTACTTTTTCTCTTATATTTAATTTGAATTTCGCAACTTCAAACCTCCATATCTCACAAACCGTTGATTATTTTAATCGACTCTTTGGAATATTTTGTTCTTCTTAATTTTATCTTTAAAATAACACACTTTAAATTTTTTGAAAAAATACAAAATTTAATCGCAATCTTATACATAATATAATAGTTGTATAATAAAAATAATAATTTTTCACGAAAGCGTCATACAATGTATAAAAGTGGTATAATGTATTTTAGAAAAGACTATATAGAATACATTATACCACTCTTATCATATATAATTTCTTCATGAAAAAGCAGTAAAAACATATATTATACAACTATTATACTATTTATTAGACTACGATAAATTATTTGTTTTACTAGGAAATGAGTTTTGTTGTAAACATAACCACTATTATACTATGTATAAGAGTTTTCATATTAGGCTTAAGGTTTTCATGCCATGATATTATGGGGAAATAAATAATCTTATGAACATAAAGGAGAAAAAAAATCTATATAAATTCATTATACAACTTTATACCATGTGTAACGCCTTCTTGAAAAAACAGTAAAAAAGAGCATTATACCACAATTATACACTGTATAAGATTGCGACACATTATTTTATTTTTCGAAAAAATCAAAAAGTATTCATTTCAAAGATAAAATTAAGACGAATAAAATATTTCAAAGTATCGATTTGAAAAAATCAACGGTTTGTAAGATATAGACATTTGAAGTTGCAAAATTCAAAGTAAATAAGAGAGAGAATATAGTTATAAGTCAACTTGAAAAATGGTAAAAGGAAAAAATGTTTCTCATTTTCATATAAAAAAAAGATTCTTATTATTAAATTTTACAAAATTAAATATTTGTAGAGCCTAAATTTTATGAGAAAATATGGCAAATACAAAAATAGCCCAAATTCTTTTGTTTAATTGTTTATAAAAAGTTTGTTTGATCACACGCCTAGGTATCCGTCCGTCACGCTCTAATTCGTGGATCGAATTTGGATATTCATCTAATAATTAAGCTAGGTGGTTCAAACCTAAATTCACTAAACCCTAAAATTTTATGACATTGATTTACTATTAGTAATAATTTTATCAAATATATGTATTATTCTAATATTTGCAAGGGATAAAGATTAATGAACTTTAAAATTAATTTTTTTTTATAAACAGGTTGAACGATATTGTCCGCTTTGACATCGTTTACGGACAACATCACGGCTTTAAAATGCGTCATTCAAGTTAAGGCCTTTGGGACCTGGCTTATAAACAAGCTCAGTGAATCCTCCGAGAGCGATGTGGGATATTCATTTCTAACACACCCCCCTCATCGCGATCGCGTTGATAATGTATTATAAACAACTTGAACAGTATTGCCCACCTTGACGCCATTTACGGTCTACCTCACGGCTTTAAAACACGTCACTCGAGTTAAAGCCTTCAGGGCTCTGCTTATAAACAAGCTCAGTGAATCTTCTGAGATCGATGTGGGATATTTATTCCTAACATTTTTTTAATTAATTGCGATCAATTTGTTGAATATTATGTGATCCACATAGATTTTTCCATCTAAGAAAATAATTTTTCCCTCCATCTACTAAACATTGTCATCTTAGCTAATTCACAGTTTTTAAGATAACAATTAACTAAATGAGGTGATTTATTAATTTACACTTTCATAAATGTCATACTCTATTTTCAAGACTTCATTAATAAGTTCAACAAAAACCAATATGCTAGTGTTTAAATATTGCTTCCTAGAGTATTCTCATTTTTGTATTGGAGATTGGAATATGACTGATTATCTTGAAAGTTGAATAAACTAATAAGGGTATGGATAGAAAATTTAAAAGAAAAAGCACATTGGAAATACAAAATGATAATAAAAATGAAGAGAAATCAAAATCCCTCTAAAACGTCAATATTTAATAGATTGAAGGAGTACTAAAATTAATAATCTGTTAAAGTTAAAAGTACTTATTTTATTACTCATTAGCAAAGAATATGCCGCTGGAAATAACCTTGTTAGTTCGATTCGAGCCCAAGCTAATTCAGTAGTTTTAATAACGTGGGCTACATTAAATTTGAGTTTGATGGTTTTAGTAAGAATACGAATAAAGCTCAATCCCAACCCAAACTCACTCCACACACCCGCAAGGTAAACTGGTTTAAGTGCAATTAAAGTTTATTCAAAGTAAATAACTGTAAATTATGATGAGGAAGACTTTTAAAGAATGATTAGTTTCAAAAACAGCTCACAATAGAGTGGCAAATGACCAAATTATAGGGAAAAGTGAGTTAAGAGCCTCAGTCTACAAATTAGTCTCATTTCTATTCCATATTTATTTCCTCAATTATTTGATTTAACGAATTTTGTTCACAGTACTATAAAATCAAACCGCGTGGGTCCTTTGAATTATGTTGTTTTTTTATAAATTATCTAACTAATTATAGTTTTTGTCTGTAGTTAATTGTAAATGTAATTACTTAAGATGCAATTGGTAGATTGCACAAGGTTTAATCGAAATCATATATAAGTTTTCTAATGATTGATTTATTTTTAGAGCAGTGAGTTAAATTCTTTGAAGTAACTTTATCGAACTCTTTTCCAAATCAATCGACTTTAGTTTAAAGCACAAACATATTACTTGTTGAGATTTAAGTACATGTATTTCTCCCATCTACTTAATTTTTTACTTAAATTTCCGAATGTTATGATATTGACATCTTTGCAATATATATATAAATCTTTTAGTTAAATTATGAGCGAATTTTTTTATATTTCAATAGAAAAACACTATATGAGCTCAAAAAAATCATCAAATAAGTTCAAATATTCAAAATTAATCATTGCATATAAGTAAAATTTAATTCATTTTTTTCTCTAAAATAATTTATCTATTTAAAATAAAATAAAATTATTTTATAAAAATAATTTGAACACATGTGGAGACATGTAAGTTTAATTAATTGAATTAAATTAGGTACAAAATCAAATGTATAATCTTGTGAGACAAACAATTCAAAGAGTGGATGTATAAAATGTTGAAATTCCAAGACGTCATATCATTGTCTCGTGCTTATCCTTCGTAGAGTGAATTTTTTTTCCTTTATTTGGAAAGATACTAGAAATTATTTGATAAAAAGATGAAAGTATAGTCCATAGTCCTCTTAAATCTAACCTAATACATAAAATGCTATGTAAAAATGATAAATGGATCAAATCTTAAAATATGACAATTAATTTTTGAAGCTATATATGAATATACTATCAATTATTTCGAGTCCTTGGATTACAACTGAATTAATCCACATCACATGTGGTTTGATACCTAGACAGTTAGGTCAATAAAACGATAGAATAGGTTGTTGTCTGTGAAACTAAACTTCCACACTTGTTAAAACAGTATTTCCATATTTTACCATTTATCATATTTTTAGTACTTGTTTACATTAATTTCAACTATTTGAATTTTATATTCTACTCTTAAAATCTAAATTATATACATTTCCTCCTATTTTATTATTATTTATTAATTTAAATTTTCAATGCTATACAATTTTATTCCCAACTTTTTCATCACCCCTTACTACTTTCAAATAAGTCGAGATACTTAAACATCTATGAAATAAAATTGAGAGTAAGTAGATTAATATCGAATATCAATAACAAATGTGTTCCATAGCTTAATATCAATAGTAAAATCGATCATTATAAATAGCAAATTATACAATGTTGAGGTTCTTACTAACAATATTTACTCTCGTAGTCAAAAGCACAATAAAGTTCAAGTCTATTTCCAAAACGAAATATCAATAGTGAAGCATTTAACTTTCAATAATAGCAGACACATAAACTTAACAATCAGTTGATTGTTAAATAAAATAAAGAGTTAGAAAGTTCAGAAAATACAAATCAGTGATTAATATTGTTCGAATCCTACCAACATCTAGTCCCTAAGACACATTCCCTTGAGTTTTAATCCATTCATATTAATGTTTCCAAACAAAAAATTTATAACCATTTACAACTTAGTCTATTTTGATGAAGTATTCTCCTTTATAAGTTTAATAGAACTAAGTCCCATTATTTCTAGTCCAAGTAGGTCACACAATTTTACAGAATATGGATGAAATGTATGAAGAAAGATTTAAAACATAAGCGCGAAAAAAAAAACCTCTCAAAACAATTTGTTTTTCTTATTTGGCTATTCATATAAACTGGCAAGCTCTGGCTTGTGTTTTGAACCTATTTCAGTAGATGCATGTTTATGTATATTTCGTTTTCTCTATGTATATGTCTTCAATGAACTTTGAAATACGAGTCTAGGCTTATCTAGAAATAGATGTTGAACTATTTGGTTGACAAACTTCTTGACCATTGTGGTAATTAATCACTAAAACAATAGATAAAGCCTTTTGCTAATTGTTTCAAATTTATATACTAAATAAATACACATAGCCCAATACAATAAATAAGTTAGTTAATCAGTAACATGATAATTTTTCAACTTGAAGACTAAGTATTACTCATAACTTGTTAGCATCATGGTAATTTTTGTATATGTAAACATTATTTATTACGTTAATATGGAATAAATTATGAGAGATTCATTTTTTTTTTTTTTGGTTCGTAATTATTTATATAAAAATAGCAACCAATGGGCACTTTGGGATTCCAAAAAGATATTGATTAGACGACCCGCCACCTAAAGTGTTTCTAACAACAATATTAAAAAGAAAAAAAAGCTGAAAGAAATATGACATTTTGATTCTCTGTTCTAAGCATATGAAAAAGTGACCCCACGCGCTTATTCTAAAGTTGGCAACCCATCATTTCTTTTTCACCTCGACATGTATAAGTCTTTTGGACCCCACCTTCATATAGGCCCCATTCTTTTTCCTTACAAAATAATAATGATATATTGTTACAAAATTGGTAGAATTGGTGGATAAATTATATCGGAATCGTAGGAATCGGATTGAGTCCAACTGGGTTAAAATTTAGTCAAAATTGGAATAAATCGAACCGGATCGAAATTGATGGTTTCATCCTATATAAAGTTTAAGTTTAAATTCATGAAAATTACGAACTGGAATCAGCGGTTCAAAAACTGGAATCGGGAATTTTAGAATCGTGGTCATGTTATAAAAATATAAATATTACAAGTAGTATTATAAATGAAATACATTATTATAAACTGTTTGATTATGAGTGAGAAAACATGTATATTCACTGCCCATTTATAGGTATAGTATCTACTCATCAAGAATGAAACTATAATTTATTAATTAAAGCGACATTCAACCAAGTTAAGCACATGCATGATTGGTTTTTTAATTCTGACTTTCATTAGTTTAATTTTTTTAAATAAAATTGTATCATTGTACAAGTAATAAATTAATATCTTAATGTTGAAGTATGATATTTGTAATGATTTAAAACAAAAGTTATATGTTTTTTATATATTTAAGATAATACATTTACTTGTAACATATATTAATGTTAACATGAATCAAACCCAAATGTTTAAAATTAACATTAAATAAAATTAAATGTCTAAAATTAAATATCTAACATATATTAAAGTTTTAACTGGAACCGGAACTGTACCTGAACCGGATGAAAACTTTATCTAAGTTTGAACCGGAACTGGCGGTTCGGAAGCGAAATCGATGGTTCCACCCTATACAAGGTTTAGGTTCATGAAAACTACGAAGTGGAACCGGCAATTCCGGAACCGTGACCATACATGTCTAGGTAGAACTTCCGTAGATGATGTCTTAATTTTTATATCTAATCTCTTAAAAATTTTAATTTATTAAAATAATTGTTACTCGTGATGTTTTTCAAAAAAAAATGTTACTCGCGATGAAGTTAGCATTGTAGATTGAATATGATGATGAAGCCTATAATTAAGCATGAACAAGATCATTTAAGCGATAATAATTGTAAACTATATCAAAAATTATTTTTGTTGGTACCATAAAGTATAGCTCAACTGATATGCATACTGATTTATAAAGTATAAAATACAAATTTAACTTTCAACATACTTTTCAAAAAAAACTTTACCTTTCAACAAATTTGAATTTTTAAATTCTTTTAGTTTATGAAAAAATCTTATCAGTTTTCAGCTTTTGTGTATAATGTACTGCATGAAAGAAAAAATTAAATATAATGAAAATAAAATAAATAAAATAGGGGCTAATTGTAAAGTTCTTACTAGTTTTAGGGTTCGAAATGCATTTTGCCAAAAATTTGTATAATTATATCTCGGCTATCTTTAAGGAAGAGGAAAACCATATTTTGGGAGGGACTAAACTTTTTTTTTGAAAAACAGGAGAGACTAAACTTGAAATACAATATTTCACAAAACCATATTTTAAATAATGACTTCATACCATACCTTGAAGATTTTGCAAAACCTCAATTTTCATTAATTTATAATTTGCTATATAATTGACAAACTTAGCTAATTTATAAAACTTGTTTACAAACTCGAATTTTTATTTTCATGAATTTCATAAAATGAAGCGAGTTTGTGCTACTTGTATCTAAATTTGATTTAAAGTTTTCTTTTTTCCATTATAAAAATATATGAATGTACTCGTGTGCATGAATGCACTTAAAATCCTTTGATTTGATTTGTGATAAGTTTTATGGTTAGAGTGTTATATCTTTGTTAAATATTGGTTGCTGGATGCTAACTAAATTGAGTATCAGTTATATGATTTTCTTGTTGAAGGAGGATTTTCAAATCTGTTTAAAACTCCCAAAACTTACAAAAAATAATATTTAAATAAATTTTCAGATAAGATCAAGCAAAAAGAGTACAATTGAGAGATTTACAATTATATATAAAATAGAATTAATGGCTTCTTGAACTCTGAAAGTAATATTGTAGTTCCCTCAACTTTTAAGAAATGCATCACTTTACTCCCTCAATATCCCATGTGAGCTCCTGATTGGTTTGTCTTTACAAAGATGTAATTTTTCTTATTTTCTCTCTGTAATCGAAAGTTGACACTTGGCATTGAGGGAGCAAAATTGTACACTTTTCTAAAACTGAGATAACTACAAGATCACTTTGAAAATTCAAGGAAGCAATGAGTTTTATGAAACAAATTCGAATACTTATTCATGCATTAAGCTATTAAAATAAACAATTGAAATTTCAAGATTTTATATAAACAATAAAATAGAGAGATATAAAAAATATTGTAGAGAGTGTCACGAACCAACAAAAGAAAATTTGTTACCCTTATTTCTCTCTTCTCTTTCATTTCCACATGCAAAAGTTACTAAGTATCCAATTTATGTTTAACTTTTTTTCTTTTTCTCGATCATTAAATTTGTCAAATGTTAAAATCTGTATAAAAGACATTAAATAGTACAGAGAAAATGGGAATATCACATAGAGCATCTTTAATAGATAGTGTATATTAGGATTATGTGAAATGTGAAATGGAAATCCACATCAATGACATGTTAATGGTTTTAAAATTGGATTAATGAATCTACACCCCTTGAACTTCTCAAAAATAGGCTCATGACATCCTAAACTTTGAAATGTGATAAATAACATCAGTTTAAAACAAGTCACTTTACCCCACCCCCAACATGTTAGAATTTGGTTGGCTTGACTTTTCAAAGATGTTATTTTCCTGATTTTTTCTCTTCAACCAAAAGTTGACATGTGACATTGAGGGAGCAAACTTGTGCATTTTAAACAAATTTAAATGGATATTTGACATATTTAAAAGTTTAGGATAACAAGAGTACACTTTGGACAAGTTTAGGGGTGTAAATACATTTAGCCTTTAAAAATAAACAATGTCTTATAAAAGAAAGTCATACTAGATTGTCTATTTAATTTAAAAATATATAATTAAACAATAAAAAAAATTTAATTACAAACTTAATAAATAGTTTCAATAATGTTCAATATTAAAATATTAATTAATTTAATGAGTCGTCATTCTATTCAACTATATATATATATATATATATATATATATATATATATATATATATATATATATATATAT
>CATIWQ010189764.1:0-38320 GCA_949673415.1 Euphorbia schlechtendalii | reverse complement strand
ACATCACATCTCAAATCCAACCCTCGTTGTTGGATTTTCTTCCCCACATGTTTTCATTTTTACCTAACGACTAACCTGTTTGTTTCAAATGGATTGACATACATGTTATTTCACATCATGGCATGCTAACCCCTTGTGAATGCAGCCATAACATTAAAAAAGTCTCATTCATTACCCGCATCATGAATCATATCACGAATTTTACATGCACATCCTAATCTTCTTCCTATGTATCTTAGCTTGGGAGAGGCCTACTCGTCGCTTGGTCCGCGTTTCCCCAATTGTGGCCAGTCTACAAGGGGTTCCATACACTAACTCAAGTGAGGACTCGGGTTCAGACTCAGAATCAGTTCAACGCACTGCTATGACCAATCCACAAGAAGAAGGCGCGAGGGAAGATCACCCTGTCCTTACGGGATGTCCTTACGGGATAAAATTCTCAATAGTCATCGGTGACCGCCGAGATTGCAGCTGCCCTGACAGCCTTTGCCAACAGCGAACAGCTAGCTACGCTCATTCGCCAACATGTCGGGAGGGCCCAGAATGTAGTGTCCAGCCCGGAGGTCACCCTCAACAACGTCAATCTGACAGGAGGACATCCCACCTCACAAATGGTGCCCCCGACTACCTTTTATCCGTTCAGGGCAGGACATAGTCAGCTGAACTAGAACCAATTCTTCCAGGGGCAGCCTGTCCAGCCAGCATTTGCACCAGGGCCTTTCTACCAAGGAATGACCCAACACCCTATTCCAAACTGGACTACATCGGTCACCTCAGAGTTCCAGGCACCTCAACTGCCCCACTTTGTGGCATATCCCCAGGAGCAATATGGCTTTTATCCAAGCACAAGGAACGCTATCCTCCAATAACTTGGCATGGCGGAACTATGGCAGTAGTTCTTGGCCATTCATGGGGGCCACCTAAGGAACACGTACCCTGCACAACCAACAATCGGGGATGAAGACACCTTGCCCCCAAACTTCGCAATGCCACAGTTTGAGAAGTATGTAGGATCGGTTGACCCACATGCTCACCTGATGCATTATCATACGGTGATGAGAGCATTAAGGGTCAGCGACCGAATGATGGCTAAGCTCTTTGTTGTCACCTTAGGCCACCAGGTCAATGAATGGTACAGCCACCTTCTGCTAGATATAGCTACCGATTAGAACAGCCTCGCTCAAGCTATGCTGGGGCATTATGGTTTCAACTCTCAAATGGAAACCACAATGCAACATCTGGAGGTCATAAGACAAAGGCAGGGTGAAAATTTCAAATCCTACTATACACGTTGGATGGCTACACAAGTCAGGCTGCAGACTCATTTGACCCTACAGGAGATGATAACAAAGCTGCTGGAGGGCGCACTGCCACCATACAGGAATAAATTCAGATCTGATAGCTTCTCTAGCTATCAAGAAGTTTTTGAGAAGGAAGAACGGATGGAGCACTTCGAATCCATGGACATCTATGAGAGGCGCTAACCCATGAAAGATGATTATGTAATAAATTAGCTTTTAGCTACGTTGCCTACAAGGCTTCTTTTGAGTTATTATAAATTGAACATTGTTTATTGGCTTGATATTTTATCAACGACATCACGCATTCTCATAATCATATACATATTGTTTTTAGCACATGTGACACATCATTTCATGAAATTAATTTGGGTATAAATGGCTTTCATGCCAGTAAAGCAACGCAAGTCAGGGACATGGACCATGATCGATCGACAAAATCTGCCAAATCTTACACAATTGCTATCACGCATAGGTGAAAGAAATAAATCTCTAAAAAGCAATACAAACAAAAAAGAATAAATTTGTAATCAGCCTGTTGATTAACACTCGGTTAGTTGAGAAAAAATTAGGGCTTCTTTTCAAAAACACAAAAAAAGAATAGTCCGCTGAGTTGAAAACCTGAAAAGGGCGGCTCAGGCAAAACTTAGGATATCGAGAGAACCACATTGGTTAGAAAACCTAAAAAGGCTAATTAATTGCAAGAGTCAAATCATTTGAAACATTTATACCCCTGTTAAGCTCATAAATGAATTGTCATTTTTGCTGAATCTTTATGCATATGTTTATCTTGATTGCTTGCATGCCAATGGTAGAATATCGCAAGTAAAAAAAATAAAATAAATTAAAATGAGTCTGCTGGATTGAAAACCTGAAAGAGCGGTCTAGGCAAAAATTAAGACGAGGTTCGATAGATTGAAAACCCGCAAGGGTAATCTATGTAGAAATTAGAACCGACACCAAATTTATCATCTTCTCGGAATGGTACGAGGCATTATATACCTTCAACACATCAGGTAAATGGCTGCCAAGCGATCATCATCAACACAACGCGGGATCAACGATTCATCCTGACTTTCCTCAAATCAGATCTAAGCTATGAGCTAGAATCTGATTCAACGAACCCATGGTCGTCGCTTTGAGGGAGTCGTACATGGAATCCCTAATAAGGCAAGTCAAAGGGGCCACCATACACCAGCATGAGAGAAGGCTCTTCAACGAACAAAGCCCACGACGCCTACAACAGACGAACATACATCATATGATAAATATTGTCCATGCATGCATACATAACATTCGCATCATGTCATTTACAGGTAAAGGCGATGCCAAACGGGGGCAACATTATCCCGATGAATAAGAGCCCCCACCTCCACATGAGGAACCTACAAACAAGACGATGGCCCACTCAAACCTGAAGTCAACATTGCAACAAAAGCCTCCCACAACGAAGCGGTTCTCGAGACATCCTCGAATTCCATCTAAACTTATTTATTCCTCATATTTTAATGTTTGATTGAAGGGGCAAAAATTTTTGCTTCGCATAAACTCAATCAAATAATTAAAACATTCATCATAAAATGTATCAACATGATCTTTTCCATGATTTGTTACAGGAAGCAAGTCAACAACCTATTAAGGTAATACAAAACACAACCGAAGAAGGAAACGGATATCTCGATGGCTGAAGATAGAAACAGCCTCATTTATCAACCGAAGAATGAAATGGTTACCAACTACAACAAGGACGCCGAAGAAAGAAACGGTCAACCCACCCACAAGGGGCAACAAGTACCTAAGGGATTCTGAAGAAAGAAATGGACAACCCTAAGAAGACACAGCGCCAGAATGGAAGGCCCATGTCATCAACAATCGGGGATAAAGAAATCACCAACTGCATAGGTCAGGTATATTCTCAACCCCTCCGCTCGTTTCATGTGATAATATTGGTTATGCAACCAGCAATTATAACATGAGGGGCAGCTGTGAGCATGGGATTTTGTACCAGCTCGCGCGTTCAATGATGATGGCTTTTAGGGAAATCTATGCTCGAATCACATGATTTTCGACCGTCCGATGATCTTCTTTTGGGAGTTTTCCTCGTTTCTGAATTTAAAAGGACTTTAATTCAGAAAATTAACTAAAAAAATATATAAAAATACATAAAAAAAATTCGAAAACATAATCGAAAGCCAGATCCGGAGAGGCATGGCTCACCGGGAAGCTGGCCAACCTCGCCAGCCCCTTGGCGAGGCTTGCCAAGAGCTGGCGAAGGGTCGCCAGCAATTGGCGACCCTCATTAGCACCCTGGCGAGGGCCGCCAGGAGCTGGCGACCTTCGCCAGCAGGCTGGCGAGGGGTCACCAGTAGCTGGCGACCGTCGACAGCAGCTGGCGACCCTCGCCAGGCCTCCTGGCGAGTCCTCGCCAAGACGCTAGCGAGGCCTCGCCAGCGTATCCGATTTTGGATTTTTTCGGGACTTTTTTTCCTATAAATAGTTGGGTCTTTTTCAGTATACGGGGGCTGAAAAATTTCAGAAAAAAATTCTTTCTTTCAGTTAAAAAAATTTCAGATAAAAATAGTTCTTTTCTTCCAAAAACACTTTCGGATCCCAAATTTCTTCATCTTTTTATAGCATTTCTTCATCTTTTCTTCTTAAATCCTCAGATATCCTCGGGTGTAAAACAAATTTAGAACCCGAGTCTGATTATCTTTTGGATAAATAAACACTTTATTTTCCAACCAAAACCATTTATTTTCAATTAAATTACACCAAAAATCCAAGAATTAAACGAAGATTTTTTAGACTTTTACATCAACCTTTTCATCTAAACTACAAAAAAAACGAGGAATGCTCCCGGGGATCAAACGGACATGCTGAAGTGGATTCATGCCAAAAGGGTAAAGCCTCTAAGTTCCTAGAGCTGCTTATTTCGTGCTCCTTTTTTCTTCTTAATATCTTTCTACGTGCGAACCTAGGAATTGTTTTATTTTATTGTAAATGTTGTAATTCTCTTCTTCATCTTTTATTTCTTTTTAATTTTTTATTATTTTGTATGTTAGAATACCCCAACGAAGGGAATTAAAACTATTCCCGGATAACAGACCTCACCTTTGCCATGTGATCATTTTCACTAATAAAATTGACCAACATACGTGTAAATAAAAATGAATTATTTTTATTTAAAATAACAACTTAAATCGTCGATGTTTTAATTAGGCCATACGGGCCTCACTAAAATCAAATCGAACATATGTGTCATATTTCGTGCTAACCTTTGTGGATGCAGATTAGATGTATGTTAGGATTTTATTTTTCCTTCGGGTATTGCACATATTCTTTGAGGAAATGTAATTAATAGGATAACGGGCGGTTGCATCTCCCGATTTTTGAAAGCCTTATCATTTTATTTTCTTCATTTACTTTCCGCATTTACTTACTATTTTATGGATGGATTTATTGCTTTTTCTATACGTGAATCATGCATGTAAACTCAGAAAATGACCTAAGTGCGAATATGCACAATTAAGAGAATACGGTTTTTCTGTAGATGTAATATAATGTGATCACTTAAGAAATAAGCAACTTATCCCGGACCCAAATCTCTGTGTCTTAGTGGGCCGTCCCCCGGACGTTAAGCCTCACAAGACTCTAATTCCTGGAAAGAGCTAATCCAGGTGGCGACTCCACACTAAGAGATGGCGGATTCGGGTTCGAACTGATCTAAAACGTTTTTCGCTCTTCTCTTTTCAACCTTTTCCCGGGTCCCCGACCCGGTGCACCTTTGTTTTCAAACACCTCGGTGGACCGCGCCTCTCATCTCCACGCACTCTCGACCAACCGCTCCGTGTCGTCCGCTCACATTGACTTCCAAAAGTTTTCTTTTCGGTTGGCGTTTGATGGCGGTAGATCTTTGGTATCAGGCAATTGGTAGTTGAAAAGAGATAACGAATAACCGTCAAAAGTCGTGACCACGAATCACATGTCACGATCGTGAATAATGATTTGTAACTTTTTGCTTATGAGGAGTAACAAGTCGCGACCACAAATGGGTGTCACGATCATGACATGTCTTTTTCCTCATGTATCTTCTTTGCAACTTTGCCAATCTCTAACAGCTCCTATCCTAAGCCAAATCCTTGTATTCCACCCATCTTTTAGCACCTTTTTCACTCATTTTACATAGAATTCCACTTTTGATCATTTGACTCCAAAGATTTACCTAGTTTCTGCATTTGCATAAAAAACAACTACATACCACATGAAATCTTTTATATGAAGTATAAAATGAAACAAAACCATACAGTTTTATGATTGAAAATGTCATGATAATAAGTGTAATTATACACTTATCAATCTTTCATGGAGAACTTCTTTGACAACCCTGACTTAACTATCTGAAGAAAAGGAATATTATTTCCTATCAATATTATGTCATCGACATATAATACAAAGAAAACGATCGCACTCCCACTAGCCTTCTTATATACATAGGGCTCATTAGCATTTGACACAAAACTAATTTCTCAAATTGTCTCATCAAACCTCATATTCCAACTCCTCGATGCTTGCTTAAGTCCATAAATGGACTTCTACAACTTGCATACCTTTGTGCCATCCTTGGATGTAAAACCCTCAAGTTGTGCCATAAACACATCCCTGTCCATATTCCTGTTAAGGAATGCTATCTTCACATCCATCTGCCAAATCTCATAATCATAATGAGCGGTGACGGCAAGGAGTATCCTGATGGACTTCAACATGGCCATAGGTGAAAATGTCTCATCATAGTTAATGCCTTCTTTTTTACTGTACCCTTTGGCAACCAGCCTTGCTTTATAAGTAACTATGTTACCGTCCATGTCAGTTTTCTTCTTGAAAACCCACTTGCATCCTATAGGCCTAATCCCACTTGGAGCATCAATCAAGCTCCAGACTTGATTTTCATACATGAAGTCCATCTCCGAACTCATGGCTATAAGCTATTTATCGGATTCTGAGCCTTCCATTGCCTCCTTGTAAGACTGGCCTCATCAGCTTCCATAAGGAAGAGATGCTTATCATTAGAGATGAAAAACCCGTATCGCTCGGGAGCGATTGGAGCCGGGTCTGACCTATGCAATGTCGGTGTTATAGTAGGTTGTTCCATGCTTACACTATCTTGTGTAATAGGTGTAGTTTTAATCAGTTGAGTCCTAACTCTAGATTTCTCCCACTAACTTTCGAGAGTACATGCTCCTTCTCGAGGAATTGAGCATTTCTGGAAATAAGGAATTTTTATTCCTTGGGATCAAAGAAGGTATACCCTATAGTCTCCTTAGGGTAACCTACAAACAGACACCTATCAGACTTAGCACCCAGCTTATCTGTACTTATCCTCTTTACATAAGAAGGACATCCCCAAGCTCCCAGGTAAGAAAGAGCAGGTTTCTTACCAAACCATAATTTATATGGAGTTTGATCAAATGATTTAGAGGGCCCTCTGTTTAAAATATAAACTGTGCTCTCAAGTGCATAACCCCAAAAGGATCTACTGATTTCTGCTTGGCTCATCATGAACTAAACCATATCGAGTATGGTTCGATTCCCCCTTTCTGACACTCCATTGTGTTGGGGTGTATAAGGAGGTGTCCAGTGGGATAAAATACCATTATCCCTTAGATAATCCTGAAACTCTTGGCTTAAGTATTCATCTCCTCAATTAGATCGAAGGGTCTTAACACTTTTCCCAAGTGGTTTCTCTACTTCAGTACAAAACTCTTTGAATTTCTCAAAACTTTCAAACTTGTGCCTCAAAAGGTACAGATAACCATATTGCGACTAATCGTCGATAAAGGTTATGAAGTAGACGAAACCCTCATGTGTCTTAACACTCATTAGACCAAATACATCAGAATGTATTATTTCCAAAGTACTAGTGGCACGTTGTCCCTTTATTTTGAAAGGTTTCTTAGTCATCTTCCCTTTTAAACAAGGTTCACATGCACCATAGGATTCCCATTCCATTGGGCTTAAGCCTCTACATTTCTGTAACTTAGTTAAGCGAGTCTCATTTATATAGCCTAGACGATAGTTCCACAAGTATGAGAATTTCTCATTATCTAATCTTGATTTCTTAATAATGTTCATATTTAGAATTTCAGCATTAGTATCTAGAACATAAATACCATCCACAGATATTCCACATGTATGAGCACGCGATTTCATACCAGCTCGCGCGTTCGATGATGACAGCTTTTTGGGATTTTTATCCTTGGATCATATAATTTTCGACCATTCGATTATCTTCAAATGGAACCTCTACTTGTAAATAAAATTTATGTTTTGGGCCCTAAATAAATATTTGGGACCATGAAAAAAAATATATTTAAAAGCCTGAAAATGAAAATTTAAAGGCTTAAAATATTTTTAAGGACCTAAATAAATATTTAAGGGTCTAGAATAATTTAATTGAATTATTTGTTTATATGTATATGTTTGGAGAAAATAAATATATAAATTTATAAATATATTCATAAAAATAAACACATAGTAAGGAGCCCAACAAGAGTGGGCTCGCCAAGCTAACGAGCCCAACCGTCTCGTTGGAAATTCCAGCGAGCTATAAATACTGGGGCCTTTTTCCACTGATGGGGCGAAAAATTTCCAAAAAAAATATTTTTTTTATCTCAACATTTTTGCCATGCGAGCACTCTCACTAATTAAAATGAGCAGCCTATGTGTTAATAAAATGAACCTTTTTATTTCTAAATAACAAATTTATAATCATCGATTTTTTTCGATTAGGCCACACGGGCCTCGCTAAAATCAAATCGAACATAAGTGAAATTATTGTGCTATATCCTATGCTAACCATTGTTGATGCAGGTAGATTAGGATTAGTTGTATGCTTAGTATTTTATTTTCCTTCGCGTATCGCAATTTCAATTTTTTTTGGAAATATAATTAATAGATTAGGCGGGTAGTTGCATCCCCTGATGTTTTGTATTCTTAATCTTTACTTTTCCGCATTTATTTATCGCTTTATGTATGGATTTATCGCTTTCCACATATGTGTAAATCATACATTAAAAACATGAAAACGACATAAGCATGAATATGCACAATTAAGATGTACAGTTTTCTATTGATGTAATATAATGTGATCCAATAAGAAGTAAGCAACTTATCCCAAACCTGAATCTCTGTGTCTTAGTGGGTCTTCCCCCGGACGTAAAGCCTCATAGGACTCTAATTCCTAGAAGAGCTAATCAAGGTGGCGACTCTACACTAACAGATGGTGGATTCGAGTTTTGACCAATCTAAAAATGTTTTCGCTTTCTCTTTCAAACCTTTCGGGTCCCCGACTTGGCATATTTTATTTTCACTACAAAGACATCCTGGTGGACCACGCCTCTAATTCGTGCGCTATTGGCCCATCGCATTTCGTGTCGTCCGCTCATAGTGGCGACTCTACGAGGGGTTTTTTCTTAAACTTTTTTTCAAAGGTTTTAGATTTTAGATAAGTGCATAAAATTATTGATCACATTATTCTGTGTTTTCCTAATTATGACATATTCATAATTTTGCATTACAATAGAGGGGATTAGCCCCTAAAGTCTAAGGTACCTTATTACCACAAACCTTTCTCTTATACTCATCTGCCTCCTTGAGAAAAGATAGTACTTGAGTGAGTGAAGCACTTGTTGCCATATCACATGTACCTTCCTCATTAGAACCTATTTGGGGAGAGGCTTGGAGTTTATTTTAGTGCAACAAGAACCTTCTACATCAGCAACCAAAAAACAAACCTCATGTAAATAAGCCATTGGCATTTTCCTTAGGGTGTTACCCAACGAACGATCATGCATTATATTTTTCTTGCAGATGCGCTCCTTAGTATCCGCGTGGTACTAAGATGAACCAAACTTAGTATAGAGACTAGCCAAAAACCCTAAGCGCGGGAGTTGTATGGTTGGAAGTTTGGACGTTGTATGATATGTGCTATGTGTTTACTACTTTTAATTTATCACTATACAATTGTCATGCTAACCACAAATCTTAGTGCAGACACTTAAATGCACCCACTCATAATGTTGATTTGATGTAACATATCATCTTCTCATCATCATGATACCAAGTCAGTGTCACATGCACTTAGGATTTGATCACATTTGAGATCATGTCACCCTAGGACAACATGAACCAATTAGAGTCATCATTTACCCCTTTTTAGCGAGATGTCCACTTGACATCTGACTCTTAGCCTGTACAGGGCGAACATACCCTCATTTTCACGGGATGTCCACTTGACATCCTACTCTTATCCCATATATACCCAAATTTTTGCGCAATGTCCGCTTGACATCTAACACTTATCCAACACGGGGCAATAACATATCCAATAAATTACCTGCGTGATATCTACTCGACATCCAACTCATAGCCCACACGGGTCAATCACACATACCACATAGCCCAAATAGGGCAAATACCTACCCAAACCATTTTTCCCACATTTCGTGATGTCCCAGTTGACATCCGAACCTAAGCCCACGCGGGGAAATTCTTTTTGGAAGTCCTACCTTACCAATCTTCAAGGGTATATGCTCAATACCTGAACAATTCACCCCACAGGGGCAATAACTCATGCATCACCGCATACCCTTTTTATAATGATGCCCACACCGACATCAGAGACTCTACCCTAGATCATGGTGACGGCTCTCGGGGCGATGATGGCGGCAGAGGCTGTAGCGGGGGGCCCCCGCTGTGGTGGCGTAACTCCTTCAGGGTTTGAATCCCCTTTGAACTTGATGCCTTTGAATCTTTATTATTTTTTTCATGTACTTATTATTTTCATGAAATAGGCTAGTGCGGGCAAGCGAGCTCCAGTGAACCAGGCCGATTCGCAGGATTGGACATACCAGGTTCCCAGGTTCATGGAGGGTCACCTCACCATCCCACTAGACACCGCCTTCTCGCTGATGGCGAGAGTGGGGGAGCGGTAGACACATATGCTGCCCCGAGTCTTTACACCCTATCCTTCTCTTCTTAGGACACCACTTAGGTAAGTCTCTTCTCCCTTAATCCTTGTAAAGCTTGAGTTTAAATTCTAACGGGCTCTTGATTTGACATTTGTTTCATCATGACAGGTCCCCCGAGCTGATGCTGAGATACTCACTCACCACTAATTGTCTACTCGTTACCTGATCATCATGCAAAACTAGGTTGCTGAGGTAATCTTGCTTAATTTTTGTAAATAAAATGTTGTGGTATTTTTGTATGCATGTTGGGTTTGTGAGTTGATGTGTCTGCTTATTTGTCATATGTTAACATTTTTCGTGGATTCTTATGTTATGATGCATGTTTTCCGCTATAGTCCTTGATTTCTCTGGAGCACTATAACTACTTGAGGTCTCAAACTGCGGTCCAGAATCTCAAGGGTCACATGAGGGCTCAGGATTTGAGGATCAAAGACTTAGAGTGGTAGCTGGGTCAGGCTCAGAGTCCCACTCGCCCGACTACATTCGGGGGAAGCCGGTTTAGGAGGCGCCGGGGGACTCCATCCCGCTCTAGCATGCATTAGGGAGGATCTGACATCCAAGTTGTGGAGGTTGACAGTCGCATCGATGACATCAAGGATGATGATGATGATGCCTCGATGTCGATTGAGATTTTCTTTCTTTTTCTCTTCTGTTTGGATTCTTTTAGGAACAAATTCATAGTAGTTGGCGCTCTTGAAGTCTATTGCACACTTCTTGTTTTTCTAAATATTTCACTTGAAGTTAAATGATTATTTCGGTTGAATTTCCTTGCTCTAACTTAATCATGATGTCCAGTTTTACTTAATATGGTGATTTCTATGCTTTGAAAAAGTGCCGGTAAGTTTCCCCTTGTCCAAAATTAACCTGTGAACAGACTTTTTGCTGAAACTGTGCCTTCGATCAACCGATGTAAGTATCATATCGTTAAAAACATGGGGAAATCAAGTTTGCTAATAGATATAGAGAAATTGTTGGAAATGCCATATCGTTAATGATATCATAATATCATTAAGAACATTTCAATATTGTTAATGATATCACCAAGTTGTTAACGATATCACCAAGTCGTTAACGAAAATCTTGAACTCTAGATTCAAGATTTTATTCCTTTTCTACTTTTCTTCAAATGGAGGCCCACAACCAACAACTTTGGGCTTTCCTGCACACATTGAATAACCCATACTGGAAGAAACTCGAGTGGTTCAGCTTGTGGGGGCTTCGATATCTTGCATTTTGCCTCGTAAATATGACTATGGGCCACACTTTCATTTTGGGATCCCGAGCGCAAGATTTTGATTATACTAGTGTTGATAAACTTAAATTCAGTAACGGTGCCTAAAACCTTGTTCATCATTTTTCTACCGATAAGATAAAAAGTTCAAAATGAGAACAGGTGTTATCAATACTGCTTATCAAATAGAAAAATGGTGACCATTGCAAGTATACAGTTTCGATGTATTTTTAAAAGATATCGATCCCACAGGGAAGGGATTCGGTTCTAAAGACCAACCAGAGTTACGGAGTAAACAAAAATAGGTAATTTGATAGGAGGGGTTGGATGATAGACGGATGAATAGATATATGTATGAACAGACTAGAGAAAATGTAAAATATATAGATTTTTCCTAAGAACAAGTTTAACAGAGAAAAACATGCAAAATCATCAAGAATATTTCTTCAACTAGATAACTTCAAAAAATACAGTTCTAAACACCTTAATATTCAATAATTCACCGTAGAGCAACATATGAGATGGCTTTTCTAAGTTTAGTGTACATGAATTATGACACTTATAAGAACCTGGATAACAATAATACTATGCTTAGTACGGGTCGCTCTCACATTCCAAAAATGTTGGCTCACTAAACAGCGTTATAATCACAGATACAGTGATTATACACAATCTTGTTAACCTCGAAATCACTCTTAAAGTTAACTCAAAAGCATATAACTTGATTAATATAAATGATGCAAAATGAAATACTCATTATGACACATAGGCATATCATAAACTTTTAAATAGGAAGTATAAGCAGAAAATAAAGTAAACTTGTTAGGTATGCAAGTTAAAGCTAAAGTTGATCAAACCGTATCCACTCTTTAATGGGAGTCATCAATTCCCATAGTTCCTACTTCTACTTTGAATTCTATCTGGAGTCGTACAGAACCTCCGCTAGGATACTATTCTTTGTGAGTCTCGAATAAAAGAATGTTGAAGAACGAAAACTTTTATTGATAAGTGCTTTGCAATTACACTCATACAACAAACGCTCAAATTTGTGCAAAAATATAGTGATCGAGATAGAAATCAAATCACTAATACATTTTTCTTGCTAAGACTTTGAACGTAGTGAAATCTATATATTTTCACTCTCTATCTACACATACGTACTATCTATTGTCCACTCTATGTCATGCCACACTATGCATCTCACGAAATTGACTAGTCTTGAACCCTATTTATAGATTCCGAAGGGTTACATCTATCCAAACGAAGAGTTGTGCCCATTGGCAAATATTTGCATCACTTCATTATGATTATATGCAAATATTCATCCTTAACCAAAATGGAAAGGCAATTTTTCATGATTGGTTAACTTCCAAATGGTGTCTTTATGATTGGCAGCTGATGATGGTTAATCATTGTTATCTGGCGGTTGGTAGTTGGAAAGAGATAACCAATAACCATCACAAGTCACAACCATGAATCACATGTCACATTCGTCAATAATGATTTGTAACTTTCTACTTATGAAGAGTAACAAGTCGCGACCGCAAATGGTGCCACGATTGTGATGTCTTTTACCTCATGTCTCTTCTTCGCAACTTTGCTAATCTTTAACAGCTTTGATCTAAAGCCAAATCCTTGTATTTCACTCTTTTTCCATAGAATTCCACTTTCGATCATTTTACTCCCAAGGTTTACCTAGTTTCTACATTTGCATAAAAAACAACTACATACCACGTGAAATCTTTTATAGAAAGTATAAAATGAACCAAAACCATGTCATTTTATGATTGAAAATGTCATGGTAATAAGTGTAATTATATACTTACCAGATCATGAATAATGATTAGAAACTTTGGCTTGTGAAGAGTAACAAGTCACGACCGTGAATGGCTGTCACGATCGTGAACCATGTTTTCTTCATAATTCTTCTTTGCAACTTTACTGATTTTTGACAACTCTGATCCTAAGCCAAATCCATGTGCTCCATGCATCTTTTTACACCTTTTTCACTCTTTTAACATAGAATTCCACCATTGATCATTTTACTCCCATAATGCACCTAGTTTCTGCACTTACATAAAAAAACAACCACATACCATGTGAAATCTTTTATATGAAGTATAAAATGACTCTAAACCATATCATTTTATGATTGAAAATATCATGATAATAAGTGTAATTATACACTTACCACACCCCCACACTTAACTTTTACCTTGTCCTCAAGTTAAAAACAACAGAAGTGTATAAAATAGTATTCAAGTTCATACCTCATTTGGTGAAAGACTATCGTAGTGAGTATCATATTCCCACATTGCATAAATTCAAGTAAAAGTTCAAAATTTCCTATAAATTAGTAATGTGCAATTTATATAGTTTAGTTTCACACCTTGGCTCTTAATGGAGGGTCAACCGAATTGCATATTCATATAAGTGTTATATGCTTACTCGAATATTTCCTTCTCTCAAGTATAGTATATAGTATAAAGGACAAAAGGAGGACTTTTCGGAAAGTTTGATCTCAAGGTATATTTAGGTAACCTAGGATGCTAAAAACAATTTTAGTGGTTGCATTTTCTTCTCCATACCACTCTCCCCTTTATTTAGTGGTTGCATTTTATGCTCCATACTACTTTCTCTCATTTTTTTCTGTTAAGCATATGTTTTTGAAGTACAGATTTGTACTTTGCACCCATTTTTCATGCTATGCTACTTTTCTTTTTTCACTCATTGAATGGTTGTAGTTTCTGCTCCGTACCATTCCTCACCTTTTGTACAACTCATTGGTTATCCTCTCTTCCTTTTGATTTTTCTCTCTTAATACCCTCATCCTTTATTGAACACTATAAAATTATTATGGCTATTGTTTCCCAACACTTTAAACACACTTACTACTTATATGACGTATTCGAGAATTGCATAAAAAAATCATAGTAAGAATACTACTAGATATTACTCCACTACTAACTTATCAGTAGCATTAAACTAAAAGTATATAACTTATACTAATTCATGTTGCATTTAAATATATATCGAAGCTTACTTGGAATGTTTCTCTTGAATGTTACTCATAACTAATCCTTGCCAAATGCTAATTGTTATGCCAAAATGCTCACACTCTCAAAGTGTGGTCATACTCGAAACATTTTATTCGAAATATGCACTAACATCAAACTTGAAATACCTAACACTCAAAATAACCTTGGAACATATGTTAGTATAGTATAGGTACGGATAACGTAAAAATAACACAAAAAACAAGAAAAATTTTCTACTTCTTCAATTTTTTAATTTTATTTAATTTTTTTGGATTTTTGGGAATTTTTACAAATGCCCCCCACATTGATGAACACAATATTCTCATTGTGGAAGACTTTATGAAAATTGAAAAACTAAACTAAAAATAAACAACTAGTCTAAAAATTTGAAAAAGAAAAAGTAAAGAAAAGAGTAAATCCATTCTATTGAGAAGGAGGGTCTGGGGGATTAGGAGTAAATTGACAATATTGTTTTCTAAAGAAAGATAGTAATTTTTGAAGCATCGATTTATTACTTTTCTTTAGAATCTTCATGTCCCTTTTCATTACTCCAAGTTCCGCTTGGCAATTGTCTAATTTTTGTTGCATACTCACCTTCCAATCTTTCGAAACTTCGTCTTCTTCCTCTTCATCTTCTTCTTCGATCATTGGAGCCTTACCAAGACGACATCTAGCAGTGGGATCAGACGGGCCAACAGAAGAATGTTCATGAGTTGAGATTAACTTCTTGGTGTGGTTGGAGTAAGAGTAGAAAGAATATGCACCATCGTTCTCTTGAAGAAGTCCAGTATTCTTTGAGTAATTCCCATCCATATAACGAAAATACTCACCCAGTTATTGGATATAGGGGAGTTCATTTCGTGCACCCATGATTATAGCGGTAATAATTTCGGCCGCCCCATTCTCATTCCTCATACTTGTAGAATTCTTCTTCATCATATCCCATATTATATCCACAAACAAATCTCTATTTTGGACTTTGGTGTTTTCTACTCGACAAAATACCGAAGTGGAAAGGTATTTGTGGAGTAGTAGAATACACTCATCCTTAATAAGTTTATTTATAGAATTTTTGGGGTCGAAGGTTCTCTTACCCGTTAAATTCACCCAAACTCGATTCGCTTGAAAAGAATCTATCATGCTTGTTGAATTTTCAATTTTGAACCCGAACCTAGTACTCATCATCTCCCTTGTGAAGGTGTAATGCCTTCCTTGGTTGCGAAATTAAACCGCCCTCTTCCTTTGATCTTCGATATCAAATTTCACTAGACATTCTAAAATCCAATCACAGTTTTGTGGAAACTGCATTCCCACAAACGTGCTCAAACCAAGATCAGTAAGATATATTCCCATTTGTTCTTGGAGGCTTAAAGTCTCCAAGAAAACCAAATCAAGAAAAATCATACCGTTGATTTCTAACTCATTCAAAACTTGGAATCTCTTCCCTTCTTGATGTGTACAAATCGGAAAAGGATAATCGTAATCTTATTTGTAGTATGGGAATTCTCTCCTATTAGCGGATACCTTAACATGAGCCATATTGGTTTTTGAAGTAAAGGTTTAAAGAAAGGTTTTTGATTGTAGAAGTTTTAGACGAAAGAATCAGAATTTTTAAGCTTTGGAGAAGGTTGTGGTGGATATGGAATTAATCTAGACCTTTATATAGAGTTCTAATAGGTCATTGATTTGCCAAAATAGTCAATATAGATGTTTTTCCTTCAAACTAGCCGTTAATGGCAGTTTCAACCATCTATCATGTGTTAAATCATGATCTGTAATGGTTATATTCTGCCCATGTTGCGATCATGAAGGCCTATCACGATCGTGACTTTCCTCACAACAGAAACATAAAGTTTCACTACATAATATCATGGGCATGATCTATAATCATGGTCACGACTTTATGTAATTCTTCTATCCTTTCGATTTATAGACTTAGTCTTAGAAAAACTTTAGGAAAACAAATATGTTAAATATAAACAAAAAATATTTACTATGTTTATACCTAGAATAATTTATGGTGAAGATAGTAATTAAACATCAACATGTTGTTGTTCAAATTTATTTTCAAGATAAGGTTTGCATCGTTGGCCATTTGCTAGAAATATTTCTCAATTTTTGGCTTTCTATTCCAATGCTCCATTGTCAAACACTTGAATAACTTCATAGGTTCCCTTCCAATGAGATTTGAGTTTTCCAGGGAATAAGCGAAGCCTAGAATTATATAATAGAACTCTATCTCTGACCTTAAATTTCTTTTCTCAGAGTTTTGCATTATGCCATCGGTTTGTCTTCTCTTTATAGATCTTTGAATTTTCGTATCATGACAAACGTAGTTCTTCTAACGTATTTAAATCCAACTTTCTTCTTTCACCGGCTTTGTGTAAATCCATATTCAAATTCTTCAATGCCCATAAAGCATTATGCTCTAATTCTATCGGTAAATGACAAGCCTTTTCGTAAACCAACTTATAGGGTGTCACACCAATAGGTGTCTTAAAAGCTGTTCTGTAAGCCCATAATGCACCATTTAACTTAGTAGACCAATCATTCCTAGAACTCGAGATAGTCTTTTAGAGAATCCACTTAATTTCTCTATTAGAGATTTCTACTTGACCACTAGTCTGAGGGTGATACGGGGTAGCAACCTTATGATATACTCCATATTTATGCATCAAGCTTTCACAAGTCTTATTGATGAAATGTGAACCTCTATCTCTAATTAGGGTCCTAAGAACTCCAAATCTACTAAATAATTGCGTAAGAAACTTAGCAACTACTCTAGCTTCATTCTTACTATATGTGCTAGCTTCAACCCATTTAGAATCATAATCAACTGCAACTAGAATGTAATTATTACCATTAGAGGTAGGAAATGGTCCCATGAAATCTATACCCCAAACATCAAAAAGCTCTACTTCTAAAATGTTTTTCAAGGGCATCTCATCTCTTCGACTTATGTTTCTTGTTCTCTGACAATTATCACAATTCTGAATAAAATCTCTAGCATCCTTGAACAATGTTGGCCAATAAAACCCTATCTAAAACTTTAGCAGTGGTCTTTGCTGGTCCCAAATGTCCTCCATATATGATATCATGGCAATGACTTAAAATTGAAGAAAAGTTAATAACATCTATACATATTCGAATAATACCGTCAGCACATACCTTAAACAAATAAGGGTCATCCAACATAAATGATCTAATATCCTTAAGAAATTTCATCTTACCATTAGAATCTAAATCAGAGGGTAAAGTATGAGTAACTAAATAATTTGCGAAGTTGGCATACCATGGACTAGCAGTATGTTTAATAGACATAAAATTTTCATCTAGGAAGAGTTCATTAATATCACAGTTTCATCTATAGGTCCCATATCATCTTCTAAACGAGATAAGTGATCAGCTATGATATTCTCACTTCCCTTTTTATCCCTTATTTCCAATTCAAATTCCTGTAAAAGAAGGATCCACCTAATTAATCTAGGTTTGGCATCTTTCTTATCAAACAAATATCTAAAAGCGACATGATCTGTATAATCTATTACTTTACACCCAATCAAACATGATCTAAACTTATCACATGCATATACGACTACTAACATCTCTTTTTCCGTAGTGGTGTAATTGAATTGTGCAGAGGATAAAGTGTGACTCGCATAATAAATTGCATGCGAATTCTTTTCATACCTTTGACCTAATACACAACCAACAGCAACATCACTAGCATCACACATCAGTTCAAATGGCAGAGACCAATTTGGTTTCAATATATGGGTACTGAAACTAATGCATGTTTTAAAGTGTTGAAGGCTTTTAAATAGTTATCAAAGAAATCGAACTTCACATCTTTAACTATTAAATTAGTTAAAGGTTTAACTATAACCGAAAAATCCTTAATAAACCTTCTATAAAATTCAGCATGGCTTAGAAATAATCTTATTCCCTGAACATTTGTGGGAGGAGGTAATTTCTCAATGATCTCGGTTTTTGCTACATCTACATGGATTCCCTTCTCATCTATCTTATGACCTAAAACTATACCTTCGTTAACTATAAAATGACATTTCTCCCAATTCAATTCCAAATTAGTTTCTTCACATCTAGCAAGTACTTTATCCAAATTTTCTAGACATTTTTCTAAAGAATCTCCATATACCGAGAAATCATCCATGAAAACTTCCATAATATCCTCAACATACTTACTAAAAATAGCAGAAACTCACCTTCGAAAAGTAGCCGGAGCATTGCACAACCTAAAAGACATTCTTCTATAAGCAAATGTACCAAATGGATATGTAAAAGTGGTTTTATCTTGGTCATCTTTCTTAATATGAATTTGAAAATATCAGAGAATCCATCAAGAAAATAGTAAAATGCATGGCCTGATATCCTTTCTAACATTTGATCTATAAATGGTAAAGGGAAATGGTCTTTCCTAGTGGCTTCATTTAATTTTCTGTAATCTATGCAAACTCTCCATCCAGTTGTTATCCTAGTAGGACCTAAGTTACTCTTTTCATTCAGAACTACAGTAATACCTCACTTTTTCAGAACACATTGAACAGGACTAACCCATTCACTATCTGAATTCGGATAGATAATTCATGCATCTAGCAACTTAATAATCTCCTTTGTAATAACTTCCTTCATGTGAGGATTTAATCCTTTTTGCCTTTCTGTTTTAGGTTTACTATCATTTTCAAAGTTTATGGAATGCATACTATATTAGGGCTAATCCCTCTAATATCGGAAATTTGTCAACCAACACTCTTAATTCTACCTTTTATTATCTCGAATAACGCTTCTTCCTGAAGTCCAGATAACTTACTAGAAATGATAATAGGCAGGGTATTGTTACTTCCTAAAAAATGCATACTTCAAATGACTAGGCAATTGCTTTAATTATACTAAAGGTGGTTATCTATAGAAGGTGTGTAGGATCATCTTCTCTAACTAATTTTTCGATTTCAGGGGAATATTCTAAATTTTCAAGGAATTCAGATGTTGATTCTTCATGAGATGTAACATGACAAATTTCATCTACGCATGTATCAATGAAGTTTTCAATCATGTAATCACCATAAAACTTATCCCAATGTATATTAGTAAACATTTTAAACACAAACAAAATAATAACAAACAAATATATAAATAATATAAAGGTAAAATAAAAAAGTACTGTAGTCTTCGAATATTGATCTCAAAGAACGCACTTGTCGTCCACGGCAACGGTGCCAAAAACTTGATCTCAAGATTTTGACTATACTCGTTCTGATAAACTTAAATTCAGTAACGGTGCAAAAAACCTTATTCCCCACTTTTCTACTGATAAGATAAAAAGTTCAAAATACAAACAAATGTTGTCAATATGGCTTATCAAATAGAAAAATGGTGACCACTACAAGTTTACAGTTTCAATGTAGTTTTAAAAGATCGATCCCACAGGGAAGGGATTCAGTTCTAAAGACCAACTAGAGTTATAGAGTAAAAGAAAATAGGTAATTTGATTGGAGGGGTTGGATCATTGACGGATGAATAGATAGATATATGAACAGACTAGAGAAAATGTAAAATGTATAGATTTTTCCCAAGAACAAGTTTAACAGAGAAAAACATGCAAAATCATCAAGAATATTTTGTACACTAAATAACTTCAACAAATACGGTTCTAGATGCCCTAATATTTAGTAATTTACCACAGAGCAACTCATGAGATGACTTTTCTAAGTTTAGGGTAAACGAATTATAACACTTATAAGAACCTAGATAAGAATAATAGGCTTAGTACGGGACGCTCTCACATTCCAAAAATGTTGGCTCACTAAACAGCATTATAATCACAGATCCAATGATTATACAAAATCTTGTTAACCCTGAAATCACTCTTAAAGTTAACTCGAAAGCATATAACTTGATTGATATAAATGACACAAAATGAAGTACTCACATGACACATAGACATATCATAAACTTGAAAATAGAAAGTATAAGCAGAAAAAAAGAGTAAAGTTGTAAGGTATGCAAGTGAAAGCTAAAGTTGATCAAACCATATCCACTCTTTAATGGGAGTCGTCAATTCCTGCAATTCCTACATCTACTTTCAATTCAGTCTCGACTAGTATAGAACCTCCGCTAGGATGCTATTCTTTGTGAATCTCGCATAAATGAATTTTGAAGAATGAAAAGTTTTATTGATAAGTGCTTTGCAATTACACTCATACAACAAACGCTCAAATTTGTGTAGAAATATAGTGATTAAAATAGGAATCGAATCACTTATACATTTTTCTCGCTAAGACTTTGAAAGTAACAAAATCTAGATATTTTCACTCTCTATCTACACATGCATACTATCTATTATCCACTCTATATCATGCCACACCATGCATCTCATGAAATTGACTGGTCTTGAACCCTATTTATAAAGTGCGAAGGGTTATGTCTATCTAAATGAAGAGTCGTGTCCATTGGCGAAGGGTTGCATCACTTCATTAAGATATGATGCAAAGATTCATCCTCATCCACAATGGAAAGGCACCTTTTCATGGTTGGTTGACTTCCAAAAGGTGTCTTTTCTATTGGCAATTGATGGCATTTGATCGTCGTTATCTGGTTGTTAGTAGTTGAAAAGAGATAACCAATAACAGTCACAAGTCGCGACCTCGAATCACATGGCACGATCGTGAATAATGATTTGTAACTTTCTGCTTATAAAGAGTAACAAGTCACGATCGTGAATGGGTGTCACGATCGTGACATGTCTTTTTCCTCATGTCTCTTCTTTGCAACTTTGCCAATCTTTAACAGCTTTGATCCTAAGCAAAATCCTTGTATTCCATGCATCTTTTTGAACCTTTTTCCCCTCTTTTTCCATAAAATTCCACTTTTGATCATTTTACTCCCAAGATTTACCTAGTTTCTGCATTTGCATAAAAAACAACTACATACCACGTGAAATCTTTTATATGAAGTATAAAATGAACCAAAACCATGTCATTTTATGATTGAAAATGTCATGTGATCGCAAGGTTTTGACTCTACTAATTCTGAGGGCTTTTATTATATAAAGATGCCAAAAACCTTATTCCCCACTCTTCTAACGGTAAGTTAAAAGTTAAAAATAAGAACAGGTGTTTTCAATACCACTTATCAAAATAGAAAAATGGTGACCACTTCAAGTATACAGTTTCATGTAGTTTTAAAAGATATCGATCCCACAGGGAAGGAATCTTGTTCTAAAGACTAACTAGAGTTACAAGGTAAATAAAAATAGGTAATTTTGATTGGAGAATTATATAGGTGGATAGATGAATGCACATATCTATGAACAGACTAGAAAAGATGCAGATTATATAGATATTTTCCCAAGAACAAGTTTAGCAGAGAAACATGCAAAATCATCAAGAATATTTCATACACTAAATAACCTCAACAAATAAGGTTCTGGATGCCCTAATGCTCAATAATTAACTACAGAGCAACGCATGAGATGACTTTTCTAAATCTATGGTAAACTAATTATGACACTTATAAGAACCTGGATAACTATAATACTATGCTTAGTACGGGTCACTCTTACGTAGCCATATTTAGCACGTTACCATTCTAAAAATGTTGGGTCACTAAACAGCGTTATATGCACAGATCCAGTGATTATACACAATCTTATTAACCCTAAAATCACTCTTAAAGTTAGCTCGAAATCATATAACTTGATTAATATAAATGATGTAAAATGAATTACTTGTTATGATACATAGACATATCATAAACTTCGAAATAGAAAGTATAAGAAGAAAACAAAGTACAGGTGTAAGGTATGCAAGTGAAAGCTAAAGTTGATTAAACCGTATCCACTCTTTATTAGGAGTCACCAATTCCCACAATTCCTTTGTCTACTTTGAATTCGGTCTCAACTCGTACAGAACCTCCGCTAGGATGCTATTCTTTGTGATTCTCGAATAAAAGAATGTCGAAGAACAAAAACTTTTATTGATAAGTTCTTTGCAATTACACTTATACAAAAAATGCTCGAATTTGCATAGAAATATAGTGATCTAAATAAGAATCAAATCACTTGTACATTTTTCTCGGTATAACTTTGAACTAGCAAAATCTATACAATTTCTACTCTCTATCTATGTATACACTATGCATTACTTTTCAAAACAACACCACCCCTCTTACTTCCTTCACGAAATTGGTTGAGTTTTTATCCTATTTATAGAGCACTAAGGGTTGTGTCTATCCAAATGAAGAGTCGTGTCCATTGGTGAAGAGTTACATCACTTCATTGTGATTGGTTACAAAGTCTCATCTTTATCCACAATGGATAGGTACCATTTCATGATTAGTTAACTTCCAAAAGGTGTCTTTTCGATGTTGATGGAGGTTGATCATTCTTATCCGGTGATTGAAAGAAGAGAAGAGTTGACCAAAAACCATCAAGATCGCCACCGCAAATGTATGTCGTGACCGTGAATACTTGGTTGGCAATTTTTTGTTGTGAAGGTTAACAAGTCACGACCGCGATATATGTGTCACGATCATGACATGCCTTTTTCACATGATTCCTCTTTGCGATTTCTACTGATCCTTGACATCTTCGATACTTTAAATTACTTAAGTTCCACGCATCTTTTTGCACCTTTTTCACTCTTTTTACATAGAATTCCACTTTTGATCATTTCACTCCCAAGATTCACCTAGTATCTACATTTGCATAAAAAACAATTACATACCACTTGAAATCTTTTATATGAAGTATAAAATGAAACAAAACCATATCTTTTTACTATTGAAAATGTTACGATAACAAGTGTAATTGTACACTTATCACACCCCCACACTTAACTTTTGCCTTGTCCTCAAGTTAAACAACAGAAGTGTACAGAATTAGGAATCCAAGTTCGTAAATTATTTGGTGAAAGGCTATTGTAGTGAGTACCACATTCCCACGTTGCATAAGATTGAACTAAAGGTTCAAAATTTCCCACAAATTAGTAATGTACAACTTATATAGTCTAGTTGCATACCTTTTCTCTTAATGGAGGGTCAATCGAATTGCGTCTTCACATAAGTGTTATATGCTTACTCGAATATTACCTTCTCTCAAGTATAGTATAAAGTATAAACGATAAAAGGAGAACACTTGGAAAGTTTGATCTAAAGGCATTTTTAGATAACCTAGGATGCTAAAAACACTCTTAGTGGTTGCATTTTATACTCCATACCACTCTCCCCTTTTTAAGTGGTTACATTTTATGCTCCATACCACTTTCTCTCATTTTTTCTTTTAAGAATATGTTTTTGAAGTATGGATTTGTACTTTGCACCCATTTTTCATGCTATGCTTTCTTTTCTTTTTTCATTATTTGAATGGTTGCAGTTTCTGCTCCATACCATTCCTAACCTTTTGCATAACTCATTGGTTATCCTCTCTTTCTTTTGATTTTTCTCTCAATATCCTCATCCTTTATTGATCACTTTCAAAGTATTATAACTATAGTTTCCCAATACTTTAAACACACTCAATACTTATAGGACTTATTCAAGAATAGCATATAAAACTCATAGTAAAACAACCAGATATTACTCCACTTAAACTTATCGGTAGTATTAAACTAAAACCATACAACTTATACTAATTCATGTTGCATTGAAATATATATTGAAACTTACTTGGAATGTTGCTTTTGAATGTTACTCAAACTCATCCTTGCCAAATGCAAAATTTTGTGCAAAAAGCACTCACACTCTTAACATGTGGTCATACTCGAAACTTTTAGTTCGAAATATGCACTAACATCAAACTTGAAATACCTAACACTCACAATAACCTTAAAACATTTGTTAGTATAGTATACGTATAGATAATGTATACATAACACAAAATCAAGAAAAATTTTCAAATTCTACGCTTATTTTAATTTTATCACCATTTTTTAGGATTTTTCAATTGCCCCCTATGAGCGGATGACGTTCTACCCACGCGGTCACCAAGAATTGCTTGCCCTGTGAGATGGGGTGTGGGTTTTTGAAAACTATGTTGTTTTGTTATGGAATGATTCCAAAGACTCAAGGCCTAAACCTCTAGCTTACGTTATATAGTGTCACCACCCGGATCAGCTATTTCGGAAAATTCAGTACATCCTAGATCTGTTAAGCCTAAACGATACCATAGTATAGAGATTCGGGTCTGAATGAATTTGCTTATTTCATCATTGTTTAAGTCAGACTAGGTAATTGGCTACCATTTTCCAATAGTATGATATACCATTCTAGATCATTTTCAAGTCATTTTAGCATATATACAGAAAGTAATAAATAAGTGCGGAAAGTAAAAACATAGGAAAGTAAATGCGCCAAGTTTAGGGGGATTATTTACATTTTTTGGGGATGGGGATTACAAAATTGCCTAAATACATGAGATCTAAGGGAATGAATACATCAATATCCTATTATACAACCGATATAACAGAATACATAATTTTTACCAAAAGTGCGATACCCAAAGGAAAATAAAATACTATTGTGAGAGGATGACATGGAGCGGTGGGCCGAGAGTGCGCGAGGTGAGAGGCGCGGTCCACCGGGGTGTTAAAAAAAAAGGTAAGCCGGGCTGGGGGCTCGGGCTTGGGGTTTTGAAAAGGGATGGGCGAAAAATGTTTATAGATCTGTTCGAACCTGAATCCGTCGTCTCTTATTGTGGAGTCGCCACCTAGATTAGCTCTTTCCAGGAATTAGAGTCCTGTGAGGCTTAACGTCAGGGGGACGGCCCAACTAGATATAGAGATTCGGGTTCGAGATAAGTTGCTTATTTCTTATTGGATCACATTAAATTACATCTACAGAAAATCGTATTCTCTTAGTTATGCATATTAGCACTTAAGTCATTTTGATGTTGAACATGCATGATTTAACATGTATGCGAAAAGTAGTAAAGTCATACATTAAGCGTTAAGTAAATGCAGAAAGTAAATGCGAAAAACTAAATTAATAAATTATAAGACTCGGGGGTTTCAACCACCCACCTAATCTATTAATTACAATTCTCGTACAAATATTTAGCAATACCCGAAGGAAATTAAATCCTAGGCATCATCTAACCTGTATCCACAAAGGTTAGCACGAAATACGGCACATATGTTCGATTTAGTTTTAGCGAGGCTCGTGTGGCCTAATTAAAATGTCGGTGATAAAAATGGTTTTAAATAAAAATGATTCATTTTTATTTACATATATGTTGGTCGATTTTATTAGTGAAAATGACCACATGGCAAATTGGTGGGGACGGTTATCCGGGAACACGTGTTGTTCCCTTCGGGTAACCTAAAAAAATGCATAGAAACATAAATCTAGGCCAAACATGCATACATGTAAATAAATCACACATAAATACAAATAATTACAATTTGGAGATTTTCTGACTTAAAATTGTCTCAGAGGCTCATCCTGGGGTTGAACGATTCGAAACGGAGCGAAACGAAGCAAAATGCATTCTGCCAGGCTGATATCGGTACCGGTATTGGCTTATATCGGTACTAGTATTGGCTGATATCGGTACCGGTATCGATTTCCCAGACCTGCATGAAAACACAAAAAATAGCAGAAAACAACAAAAACGATAATCCAAACTTCGAATGACCATAACTTTTGCTATACTTAACGGATTTTGATGAACTTTATCATTCCAAAAAGCTCAGGATGTGTAGAATATGTTAATGTAAAGAAAATAGCAAAAAAAATTTAAGATCATACTGAAAATCATAGGAAACAGAATGGTGCGCAGAAAATGGAAATAACCGAAAACAACATGAAACTTCAAAAAGAAAAGAATGTAAACATGAGCACGACTCCAGGAACTCAGAGGCTTAGCCAGTATCTGTGAATCCACTTTGTTTGGTCCACGAAAACATCCGAAGCTCCTTGTTTCTTTTGGTTCGATTTTACCGGTTTTCGGTGAAAATGGAGAGTTAGAAGTCTCCGATGGTGGGAAGGCTGAAACTTCCAGGATTTTGTTGAAAATGAGAAAGGGAAGAACAAGAGTTACTTCCTCCCTTGGGTTTAGATCTTAGACGTGTTCTAAGGATCTTAAGATTTGGTTTTTGTTTAGTTGTTTGTTTGGTTGTTGAAGAACAAATGGGGAAAGGCTTTCAATCTTCCTTGCACCAAAATGACAGCCCCTTGTTGCCTCTCTTCCAGCTGTGGACGTGCTCCTCCAGCCCCCCCTCTCTTCGACTGAGTTCTTTTCCTTTAAGAGCTCCCTTTGATCTAAAGTGCTCCACTAACTTAGTTGGATGGCCACTTTCCATTTTTTCCCATCATTTTTGACTTGGTGGCTGAAACACTACCTAGGGGAAGTGTGTGAGTGGGGAATAATTATGTTTAGGTTGAGTTGATGATGGGTGTTTAGTTTAAAAATGAAGAGATTAGGGTTTTGGTTTACCAGCGAGATCTATATCGTTACCGATTTTGTGAGATATCGGTACCAATATTATGGGATGTCGGTATCGATGTTGACTTTTGGGCCAGCTTTTGGTTTAAATTGGGCTTTTTAAGGGAAATGAGGCCTAAAGAAACAAGGTAGATAATTCCCAGATGATTGCAGGACCCTGCAAAACACGAAAAAAGCTAATAAGGGAAGAATTACAGCTTCATCATTGAACTCGCGAGTAGGGCATAAAATCCCATGCTCACAACTAGGTATACATCTAAACTATTCTACCTGCATCCACAAAGGTTAGTACGAAATATTTTTACAACACAAATATGTGCCAATGCATCGAGTATGTTTGATTTAGATTTTGGAGGACCCATGTGGTCGAGTTAAATAAAAAAATGCCTACAAAGGCTCGTGGTTTCTGTTATGAAAAATGATCCATTTTTATACAAATATGTTGCTCATTTTATTAATGAAAATGCCGCATGTGAATTTTATTGGGTCAGATATCCATGAACAGGGCATTCCCATTCTGGGGGTTTCCTAAAAAAATATTAGAGTATTATTTGAGTTAGCACTAGTAATGATGTCATCCATATTGTTATCGACTTCCCCGTGAAGGGCGATATTGATATGGATGACTTGAAGCACTTCTGTTGCCACTTCAAACCTCTATCCACATATTAGCACTTCAAAAATTACTCATATATAACTTTTAAATGAGCTCTATGTGAGAGTTTGTTACCACAAATGGTGCATTTCCGAGTTCGGAGAGGTTTCATGCTCAAAAGGAGTGAAACGAAGTAAATATATAATTCTACCAAGGTGAAGTTAGTACTGATGTTCGTAAGGTCAGTACTGACATTATCCTAATGCCAACACCAAATTGTTTAATTTTGGTACCAATGTCGATGATCCAGACCTGCAAAAAAGTAACGAAAAATAGAAGAAAATAGCAAAGACAAAGGAAGAAACTTTCGAAGATCATAACTTTCACTACAGTTATCGGATTCAAATGATTCTCATCATTCCAAAAAGATCATGATGTTCTTAATATATTGAAAGTGATGAAATCAAGTTTTAAAAATAACTTTATATAGAAAAATATCAAACAGTCCGCATTGTCCAAAAAAGTGAACCATAATTTTATGTAACTTTGAAAAATCAAAACTTTGTTTATACTTATCCGTTTTAAGTGATCTTTATCATTCTAGAAATCTCATGATCTAAGGAATCTAATATAAACAAATAAATACATAATAAAAATCTTTGTCAAACCCAGAACTGAAAACAATAACATTCTATCGAGGAAACCGAAACAAATTTGTACAAAAATTTAAAAATTCATAACTTTTGATATACTTATCTATTTCAAGAGATCTCAAGATGTGTAGAATATATTTTTGTAAACAAAATACTTAATAAAATTTAAAATCATTCCGCAATTCCTGAAAAATAAATTGGTGTGCAAAAATAGAAATAACTGAAGAGAAATTGAAACTTCAAAAAGAAAAGCATATAAATGTAAGCACAAACTCTAGGAACTCAGAGGCTTACCCTATAGTCATGAATCCATGTTCTTTAAGGTCTATGAAGTTCTCCGGGAAGCTCTCCTTATTTCTTTTTCGTTGGATTTGATTGTTGGTTATTTGGAAGGGATATATTCCTTGCCAAAGTAGATGTTTCAAAAAGTGTAGTAACCTTTAACTGAGTAATAAATATGTTGTAGACTCTCCATTCAAGTCTAAACCTCAAGGATTTACCTAACTAACCAGAAATCTCAAGTGTTGGTGATCAAAGTTTGCTTCTTCGATCAAGAACACAAGTTTTTTTTCCTCAAACTAATGTTTTTTGGCCTTTTAATGGAAATCTCTCTTTTGCACCATATGTGCACCCAAATCTCTTCCATTCCCCTCCTCTTTTTCCCCTTTTCTTTGTTTATTAGCCTCCCTTTTTTCTAGGAAAGCTCCCTTCAATACAAAGTCAAAAAGGTTACTCCTTAGCCTTTTTGACATTTCCTTCATTTCATTTCTTTTTTTCTTTCTATAATGTACCCTCCATCATTATGGAGGGGACTTTCTAGCCACCCTATAGTATAGGGTGGGTGGCTTATGTCAAGTGGGCTTAGAGAGACTATGTGTTTAATTATTTCCAGAATTTTATAATTCTACTGCTACCGACTTAGCAACATCGGTACAGATGTTGCAATGCTTACACCGATATTGTCATATCGGTATGGGCATTGGACCTAACTTTATTCGTGCCTTGAATGTTCTATATAAAAAAAGGTTATCTAAGGTTTGTAAGAAATGAGGAATGCTTCTCCCGAGGACCTCCGAGACCCTGTCAAAGTGGAAGACTAGCAAAGGAAAATAGATTACAACTTCATCATTAAACTCGTGAGTGGGGATCAAAATCACATGCTCGTAGGTTGCTCCTCATGGGATCACTGCTGATATGAGATTAGTATGGTCCCACGATTGAAAAAGCAGTAAGATTTAAAAAATTATACTTGACCAGTCACAGTTATCACTTCCCAGTGTGGGGTCTTCGTGTTAATCCAAGGCTTTTCATCG
Source organism: Euphorbia schlechtendalii (assembly GCA_949673415.1). NCBI lineage: Eukaryota > Viridiplantae > Streptophyta > Magnoliopsida > Malpighiales > Euphorbiaceae > Euphorbia > Euphorbia schlechtendalii. The sequence goes on along the minus strand of CATIWQ010189764.1, from coordinate 8,706 downwards.
TAACGCAATGTTGATGCGACTAGTCTCCCCATTTTCCTTGTGAGTTACCTATTCATCAATAATTTCCCCTTGTTTATTGACTTTCCTCTTGGTAAGGAAAGGTTTGGAAAGGGTATGGACTTTAGAAAGTTCGTTGACTGTAATAAGTCATGAAATGGTGTGGACTGTAATAAGTCATGAGAAGGTGTGGACTATAGTAGGTCAGTTGAAATGTGTGGACTATAATAAGTCTGTTGATAGTGATAAGTCAAGAAAGGTGCGGACCATAATAAATCCATTGACTGTAATAAGTTAGTAAATGTGCAAAAAATGCAGACCATAGTAGGTCCATTAACTGTAATAAGTCAGGAAAGGTGCGGACTGTAATAAGTCCATTGATTGTAATAAGTTAGGAAATGCGAATCGTAATAGGTCCATTGACTGTGATAAGTCAGAAAATGCGGACCGTAATAGGTCCATTGACTATAATAAGTCAAAAAATATGGACCATAATAGGTCCGTTGACTATGATAAGTTAGAAAATGCGGACAGTAATAGGTCCATTGACTATTATAAGTCAGAAAATGCGGACCGTAATAGGTCCATTGACTCTGATAAGTTAGAAAATACGGACCCTAATAGGTTCATATACTATTATAAGTTGTAAAACGTGGACCTTAATAGGTCCATTTACTATGATAAGTTAGAAAATGCGGACCGTGATAGGTCCATTTACTATTATAAGTTGGGAAAATGCGGACTGTAAGAGGTCCATTGACTGTGATTAGTTAGGCAAATGTGGTCCATTAATTGTTGTAAGTCAGGGAAACACGGGCCATAATAGGTCCATTGACTGTGGTAAGTTAGGGAAATGAGGATCGTAATAAGTCCATTAACTGTGGTAAGTCGGGGAAATGTGGACCATAATAGGTCCATTGACTGTGATAAGTCAGGAAAATGTGGTCCGTAATAGGTACATTGACTGTGGTAAGCTGGGGATGTGTGGACCGTAATAGGTTTGTTGATTGTGGTAAGTCGGGGAAGTGTGGACCATAATAGGTCCGTTGACTGTGGTAAGCCGGGGAAGTGTGGACCGTAATAGGTCTGTTGACTATGGTAAGTTGGGGAAATGTGGATCGTAATAGGTCCATTGTCATCATAATTGGTCCATTGACTATGATAAGTCAAGAAAATGCGGACCATAATAGGTCCATTGACTGTAATAAGTTGGAAAATGAGGATTGTAATAGGTTCGTTGATTATGATAAGTTAGAAAATGTGGACCGCAATAGGTCCGCTGACTGTGATAAGATGGAAAATGTAGATAGTAATAGGTCCACTGACTGTGATAAGTCAGGTAAATGCGGACCGTAAGAGGTCTATTGCCTGTGGTAAGTTGGGGAAATGCGGCCCGTAATAGGTCCATTGACTATGGTAAGTGGGGGAAATGTGGACCGTAATAGGTTCGTTAACTGTGCTAAGTCGGGGAAGTGTGGACAGCACTGCCAGGGTAAGATTTTTAAGTTTTGCTCATTTAGTTTTTGCTAGTTGCCTGTGTGATAATACTTCATGCATGATGTTATTGTGATGTAATGATATATTGTGTATGCATAACATGATATGTGATTTTTAATGCTAGGTTCTACTCGCGTTGGTGCGCCAGGCTCAATCTGCTGCGGAGGCTAGAGCTCGGGAGCAGGGGGATCAGCCGGCATTGGCGCAGCAGCATATCCTGAGGATGAAGAGGGCTCTCTCACAGGACAAGGGCAAAAGCAAGGGGTGAACGGCTACCAGTGTCAGGAGAATTGAGTCTGAGGATTGGGCCTTTGCCAAGCAGTTGAGGAGGATGAGGGCCATCCGTATTCGGGGAGAGGCATCTGGAGGATTTATTCTCCTTCCTGAGGATTTCAAGGATGATATTGATCACGCGAGTAGGATCCGGGAGTCACTTGGCAGAGAAGAGGAGTCAAACAGCTCGGCCAGTGTGGCCCTTTTACCATAGTTTTAATGTACTTTCCTTTTACTTTACCTCTGATACATTGGGGTTTGTAAGATTTTTTCAAATTTATTTGATACCATTTTTCTTTTATCTTATGCGATTCAATGTCTGGGTGACCCGTGAATGATTAAGGGAGGAAAATAGGTTGAATCTCTATGACAACAAATGAAGTTGCCTTGTCGTAAATGATGTTATTTTATTAAAGAATAAAACTAATTGACTTTTGCCTAGAGTATACCAATGTGGTAAAATTCTATCAAATTTATTTGTCTTTTCTTTCTCCTCATAACAAACTATTGCATTGTAAGATGTTTGTTATTTACTTGTGATGTTTCAAACCATTGGCATTCATGCACATAAATATTTTTAGCAGGAAATGATATCTTCACTGATGAAATATATCGAAGTATAAATGTTTCGAGTGACCTGAATCGTGTCATTAGCTAGCCATCTTAGGTTTTTCTAACTAATGAATTTATTTATTACTCATTGTACTAAGTTTTTGAAAAAAGGCCCTACTTTTTGCTCAACCAACAAAGTATTAGCTGACGGGCTTATTTGCACACATCCTTTTGTTTTTCTTATACTGTTTTTATTTCTTTTCCTAAACATGGTAGCGCTTAAGCCTGTCTTGATTGAAGGAGTTGATGAACTCGTTACCTTCCGAATCCATAATCATGATTACCTCTTTACTCAGCACCTTTTTTACTAGGAACTATCCTTCCCAACTGGGCCTCAACTTTCCTCTAATGTCCATGTTTGAAGGCCTTAATTACTTCAACACTAAGTCTCCTGCCTTCAAAGGTTTCCTTTGGTGCTTAACTTTGTTGTTGTACGCCTGGCCATTCATTGCTGATACATCTGCAGATGATCTAAGGCTTTGAGGTGATGCTCATCAATCATACTAAGCTTCTCGAATCTGGCTCTGGCTAATTCTGACTCTCCTAACTTGGCTTCCAGGGCTATTCTCAAAGATCCTACCTCTATTTCCACTGGCAAAACTGCTTCCATTCCGTATACTAGTGAAAAGGGAGTTTGATTTGTTGGAGTCCGAATGCTCTTTCTGTAGCCCCAGACTGCAAAAGATAGCTTATCAACCCAATCTTGATATGTAGTCACCATATTACATAGGATTTTCTTTATGGATTTGTTAACTGCTTCAACTGCTCCATTTGCTTGTGGTCTATATGGTGAAGAGCAATGATGCTTGATACCGTAATTCTTAATCAGCTCTGTTGTTGCCCCTTGGAATTGGACTCCATTATCTGAGATGATGTGATGGGGGATCCCATATTGAGTGAAGATGTGCTTCTCTATGAACTTGGCCATTTTCTTAGAGGTGATACTAGAGTAGGATTCAGCTTCCACCCATTTAGAGAAGTAATCAACTGCTACTATGATGAATCTGTACCCATTACCATAGGAAGGAGGAATCTCTCTAATAATGTCGATCACCCATGTTGAGAATGGCCAAGGAGTGGATAAGTTGTGGAGATTAGAGGGAGGTAGATGGCTAAGGTCACCATAGATTTGGAATTCATGGCATTTCTTAACTTCCACGACACAATCTGCGACCATAGTGGTCCAATAGTATACTTGACATTGAATTTTCTTGGCTAGAGCTACCGTTCAATCACCCATGTACAGTCATTTGATTATGAGTAGAGCCTCTTTCCCATTTAGGCAACGAAGCTATAATCCCTCCGGAGTACATCGTAATAGGTCATTATCAAGAAGTCGGAATTGCATGGCTAAGTGGTGAAGAGAGGTGCAATCTGAGTCTGTTGCCTCATCGGGATAAATCCCATCCCTAAAAAATCAAATGATGTCTAAGTACCAGTAACCGAAATCTGAATCTTCATCAACTGTCACTTCTTGGAAATTATAAGGCTCCATGGCTGATTGTAGAATTAATGGTTTGATGGGTTGAGCCTAAGGTCCTTCCCACATGGAGGCTAGAGTGGCTAAGGAGTATACCATTTGATTATCTTCTCGTAACACATGATAGAAGACACATTTTTTGAACTTGGTAGAGGTTACCCAAACTGCATCTAGATATGGACGGAGTGAATCTTCCTTGATCTCCCAATCACCGATCACTTGTTGAATCACCAAGGCTGAATCTCTGATGACAAAGACTACTTTTCCTCTTACATTTCTCACTACTTCCAAGCTGAATAGACAAGCTTCATACTCTGCCCCATTATTTATGTCCGGGAACTCCAAATGCTTAGATAATAGGATGACTTCATTTTACGATGTGATCAAAATTACTCCTAGGCCCACCCCTTTACCATTCATGACACCATCGAATTACATGGTCCATTCCCTCTTGAACTCTTCTACCAAGGACAATTGTTCATCCGGGAACTCCAAATTTTCCACATAATCAAAGTCAATCACCTGATTGGCGTAGAATCAGGCAACTACTCATCCTTTGATGACCTTCCTTGTGATGTACTCAATGTCGAATTCAGAGAGAAGCAACAACCACCGAAAAAGTTTTCTTGCCAATGTGGGATACTGGCACAAGTATTTCATGGGGTCGACCTTAAACACCGCGTGCACCCGATAAGATTAGAAGTAGTGGTGTAGTTTCTTAGTCAACCATACCATTGTAGCGCAAATCTTCTTTACCAATGTGTAGTGGGTCTCATACTCTAGAAATTTCTTGCTTAAGTAATATACCGTGTGCTCCTTCTTATCATCATGTTGTTTCACTAGCATTGCCCCTACCGAGGATTCTTCAATGGCTAAGTAAAGAATGAGAGGGTGTCTTGGAATGGGAGGTTGTAGGTCAGGTGGTTTGATCAAGTATTGTTTGATTATTTCGAACGCGATCTGGCATTGATCATTCCATACCACTGGTTGCTATTTTTGTAGTAACTTAAAGATCGGCTCACAAATGGTAGTTAAGCAGGCAATGAACCTGCTGACATACTACAAGGATCCTAAGAATGCTCTTACTTCTTTCTCCGTCTTTGGCACAGGAATTTCCCTGATGGCTTGGCTCTTATCTGAGTCCATTTCTATACCCCTTTGACTCACGATATACCCCGGTAGCTTTCCTGAGGTGACCCCAAATACACACTTCTTCGAGTTCAAATGTAAGTTATACTTCTTTATTCGGGTAAGGAACCTATCTAGGATCGCTGGATGATCCTCCCGAGTGTGGGATTTAACTAGAATATCATCCACGTACACTTCTACTTCCTTGTGGATTAAGTAATGTAGTAGGGCCGTCGCAGCTCTTTGATAGGTTACCCGAGCATTTTTCAATCTAAAGGGCATGGCCTTGTAACAGTAAACCCCCCATTCTTTTATGAAGGCAGTTTTGATCTTATCCTCAATAACCATGAAGATCTTATTATACCCTGACATGCCATCCATGAATAAGTACGTAGCGACCCTAGCAGCAATGTCGACGAGGACATCGATATGAGGAAGAGGGAAGTCATCCTTTAGTGAGGCTTTATTCAAATCAATGAAATCCACAAAGACTCAGACATTACCATCCTTCGTTGCAACTGGCATGATGTTGGCGAGCCAGGTAGGGTACTCTACCACTTCCAAGAACTTGGCCTCTATCTGCTTGGCTACTTCCACTTTCACCTTCTCAGCCCATTCGGGTCGAAATCTTTGCAACTTTTGTTTGATAGGCTTAACCCATGGATCAATCGAACTTCTATGCTCGACGATCTCCCTATCCACCCCTAGCATGTCTTCGTACGACCAAGCAAACGCTGCCACATGTTTTCTAAGTGTGTTTGTTATCTTAAGTTCCTCTTCAGGAGTTAGGTCACTCGAAATATCACCATTTTAGGTTATTCATCCATACTTAAATTTATTTCATGTAATGATGTATCAGTTATGCTAAAAAACATTATGTGAATGATCGTAAAAATGCATGCTACCATCTAGCTAAACATCACACAAGTAAGAAAAGTCCAGACCTATTTATTGATATGCCTAGTAAGCATCATTATTAAGATAAAAAAATGTTTGACATATTAAAGATTACATCACAAGCATCATTTTCCTCCACATGCGGATGATCTTCATTTATCTTAGGATCTGGCTCCTTGAGGGTGGACTCAGCAGGTACTGCCTCTTTTCACCACTTTTCTAATGATAAGTTTAATAACTTTTTCGCAAAGAGTTTGGCTATATATTAATAGTACCAAAAACTTGTTCACCTAAAGTATAGATGTTGTCAATACTGCTTATCAAGATAGAAAAATGATGATAACTGCAAGTATACATTGCGATGTAGTTTTAAAAGATATCGATCCCACAGGGAATGACTAGCTCTAAAGATCAACAAGGAAGACAGAATAAAGAAAATAAATAGATTTGATATTTTGGATAGAATTGTTACAATGAAGAATGAGTAAATATAGATATGAAAGATTAGAGAATCTAAATATAGAGATTTTCCCTATGAAATAAGGATAGTAGAGAAAACATGCAAGTCCAACAAAGATGTTATGATTCACTAAACTAGTGTAATAGACTCAGTTCAAAATACCCAGATGTTTAATTATTCACTGCAGAGTAACTCATGAAATAACTTTTCTAAACCTGGACAACATCAATACTATGCTTAGCACAGGTCGCTCTCACATAGCCACTTATAGCAAGTTACCATTCCAAAAATGTTGGGTGACTAAACAGTGTTATATCACATATCCAGTGATTATAAACGATATTGTTAACCTCGAAACTACTCTTAAAATTAACTCCAATTCATTTCACTTGATTAATATAAAAGACTTAACACAAAATACGCATTATGACACAGACATATCATAAACTTCGAAATAGAAAGTATAAGTAGAAAGAAAAGCAAAGTCGTAAGGTATGCAAGTGAAAGCTAAAGTTAATCAAACCGTATCCACTCTTTAATGGGAGTCATCAATTCTCACAATTCCTGTGCCTGCTTTGAATTCGGTCTCGGCCCGTACAGAACCTCCTCTAGGATGCTATTCTTTGCAAATATCGAACAAACGAATATTGAAGAATGAAAATTTTTATTCATAAGTGATTTGCAATTACACTTATACAACAACTGCTCGAGAATATAGAGAAATCTAGTGATCGAAACAAGGATTCGAATCACTTAAACATTTTCTCACTGACACTTATGAACGTAGCGAATTCTCTATCTATACACACACGATATCTAACTCATGCACTCTAATTTTTTACATCTCCTGATTACTCACTATGATGCACTCTGCAATGCTGCACGAAATTGTAAGGTTTGGAGCCCTATTTATAGAGTTTGAAGGGTTGCATTTATCCATACGAAGAGTAGTGTCCATTGGTGAATGATTGCATCACTTCATTGTGATTGGTTGAGAAGCTTCAATCTAATCCATAATGGATAGGCACCTTTTCATGATTGGTTGACTTCTAATAAGTGTCTTTTCATTTGTAGTTGATGGCGGTTGATCATTCTTATCTGGTGGTTGGTAGTTAAGAAGATTAAATTAAAAAACCGTCCAAGTCGCAACCACGATATACAAGTCACGACCGTGAATCTTTGATTGGCAGATTTCTATTTTGAAGAATAAGTTGTGACCATGAATGGTTGTCGTGACCGTGAATTGTATTTTTCTTCAAAATTCTCCATGTAACTTCACCGATCCTTGACAGCTTCGATCCTAAGCCAAATCTTTATGTTCCACACACCTTTTTCACTCTTTTTTCATAGAATTCCACTTTAGATCATTTTACTCCCAAGATTTACCTAGTATCTACATTTCCATAAAAAACAACTACATACCACGTGAAATCTTTTATATGAAGTATAAAAATGACTTAAACTATAGTGTTTAGTGCATAAAATTAATATGATAATAAGTGTAATTATAAACTTATCATACCCCCACACTTAACTTTTGCCTTGTCCTCAAGGTAAATTCAATAGAAAAGTATAAATTGGTAAACAAGTTAGTACCTTATTTAGCGAAAGACTATTGCAGTGAGTACTACTTTCAACGTTACAAAAGATTTCAAGTAGAAGTTTGAAATTTTCGAGAAATTAGTAATGTGCAGTTTATATAGTTTAGTTGCATACCTTTGCTCTTAATGTAGAGTCAACTGAATCACATCTTCATATAAGCGTTATATGCATACTCGAATATTACCTTCTCTAAAGCATAGTATGAAGTATAAATGACATGGAAAGCACTCTTTGATTTATTTCTCTCAAGGAATTTTTAGGTAACCTAAGATGCTAAAACACTCTCAGTGGTTGCATTTTATGCTCCATACCACTCTCCCCTTTTTTCAGTGGTCGCATTTTATGCTCCATACCACTCTCTCATTTTTTTCTTTTAAGCATATGTTTTTAAGTACTTTATACTTTGCACCGATTTTTCGTGCTATGCTTTCTTTTCTTTTTTCACTCACTGAATGGTTACAGTTTTTGTTCCGTACCATTCCTCACCTTTTGCATAACTCATTAGTTATCCTCTCTTTCTTTTGATTTTTCACTTTTAATACCCTCATCCTTTATTGATCGATTTCAAAGTATTATGCCTGTAGTTTCCTAACACTTTAAACGCACTCAATACTTATAAGACTTATTCGAGATTTGCATATAAAACTCATAGTAAGAATACCATTAGATATTACTCCACTTAAACTTATCGGAAGCATTAAACTAAAACTATATAACTTATACTAATTCATGTTGCATTGAAATATAAATCGAAACTTAC
>CATIWQ010189756.1:0-10184 GCA_949673415.1 Euphorbia schlechtendalii | reverse complement strand
TGGGTTTTTGTTCATTACCCTCTCTTCATGATGAAAGATAGTTTTTTTTCAAAGAATATATTCATTTTGCGGGCCTTAGCTACACAAGAAAAGGATATGTAATCATTGCTCAATCTTAAATTGTTATGTGTAGTTTAGATCAGAATATGGCTTAAGAATATATTCTATGCTGCTCTCTTTCATTATTGGTGTCAAAGTTTCAAGTCTCTACTCTGAATCAGTTTTCTAGATGATTGAATCTGTTGTTTAGCTTCGTTTGATTCAGTTCATCAGTTTAACAATTCAACTTGACCTTTTTGATTTATTTCATTCGAAATAGTTCTGCTTATAGAGTTTTCTATGTTCGTAGTTTTCCGGTGTGAATTTTGTCAAAATAACCATCATGGATAATGAATCTAACTGTTTCTCTGATATTTTTCATACTATGTAGAATTTTAATTTGTTCCTAATCCTTTATTGATTTAGTAAGATGAAGAAATCTATTCTCACCAATTATTTATTAATTTTTTTCTGTCCTTTTGTTGTTGCAGGTTTCGAGACTGGGACTAGGTTGTGCAGGAAAAACTTTTCTGAACTTACACATTGGAGAAAACTGACTGTTTTTGTTGAATTTTTTTACAGAAAACTTGAAAATGGATTAGTCGTATATAGTCTTGGTACAGGGTTCTTTGTGCTTGACTAAAAATTAACTGCAAGTCAAATACTTTTACTCGATGTTTTTTATGCTTGTTAGATTCGAGTTTTTCCGTAACTCCTTTTAAGCTAGATGGCGTTATAGATTATATTTAATTTCAAAATTTGCTTATTACCAGACAGTTACAACCAAGATTCAAACAAGAGAACCTAGAGAAGAACAAAATCCCAAATTTCAGCTGGCTCTGTCATGGCTTATTCATCAAGGAGACGACATTGTTGTCCCAATTCTTGATATTTCAGATGCATCTTATTACATGTAGTCATTTAGACCATATGATCCCGATTATATTTACTCTACTCTTAAATGGGTTCCGCTTTCAACCTGTTAGTGTCTTTACCTTCTCTCTAATAATTTTTAATTTTTTAAATCAGGTTTTCATTTTTTACTTTCAAATGTAGTTTTTTTCTGAGAAAATGTTATTGTATGCTGGGTGCTAATTGAGTTGGGAGATCGCACTGAATCTTTTTAAAGATTTATTAATGTGGATATGCAGTTTCATTAAAGCGAAAAGTGAAGTAGCTGTGGAAGATGTGGTTTAACTTGTGGAAATTGAAATCGAATCATTCAACGAATCTTAGGAGCAAGCTTTATGCTCAGGTGATAATGAGTTCCCATTGTTTTTGCTGTTAAATAAATAGCTGTGTGGTTTAATATGTCTTTGTGTTCGTTTTTGTTGGTGAATCAGGTTAGATGGGGGAGGTGTTTTAGTTAGAGTTCTTTACAAGTACAGAAAGAAATTGCGTTTTCTAAAACTACATTGGCTGCAATTTGATGATACTTCCATTCATAATCATTTCACCAGGTGAGTTAGTTTTGTTTGTTCATATTTGCTGATTATGCTAATGGATTATTCAAAGTAGTACGGCATCTTTTTTTCCAAAAAAATGAATTCTAAAAATGTTTGCGAGTTATTTAGAAATTTTAGTTTTCCTATTTCTGTCTTTTTTGCTCAGTTTTGTACTTTGGTGCTCAAGACTGAATCTATTGTCTCAGGAATGCAAGTCCAGAAGGATGGCGGTTGCGACAAACATACTGTTACTTCACTTATTAGATCAATATGGAGGCCTTGGAGATATGGTCAATTTGTTCTAGATGGTGATGCAATAATTGTATTATACTAGATGATTTGAACTACGGAAATCTGGTTTATTAGTTAAAATTTTATTTTACTCTTTTAAAAAATAAGATTTCGGATGACATTTCCATTTTTATTTTGCTCTAATTTTTTTCTTCTATTTTTGTTTGTCACAGATAAAGTTGCATCAATCTTGACCTTAACAATGTGGTTGATGTTTCAAGTCATCTCAGGCATCCCACTCTTATGATCAGGTATACTTTGTCATTAACTTAAATCTCCTAAAATACTCGGAAACATGCTTAAAGCTGCTTAACATAACATGTTCTTTGTTCTTATGGTTGCTGCATCAACAAGTCTACTTGATATGCTAGAGAATGCAGCGAATGGTGGAATTTATGAAGAGTTGCTGAATAGCAAATACTTCAGTGAAAGACGAACTGCCATACAGTATGTTGATTTTTGTGTGCAGACCCTTAAAAGCTTCTCATTGTTGAAGGAGACTGGTTATTGAAAAAAAGGGGGCAATAGATGACAACTTGGTCATTGCTGAATGGTACATATCCTAATGGAGCACTCATGGAAGTACCATTACATGACAACTTTGCGCCTTATCTCCTCATTGACTCCATATCCTGCTAAGTCCTTTTTCACTCTTTACCTCCAAATAGGAGAATATATACACTGATATATTTATGAAATTGTGCTTGTTGATTCTAAGTGTTATTATAATTTCTTGCGTACCCTGTGCATTTTTTTCGGTCAATACATGATTAATCTTGATTATCATACTCATGAGACCTGATTGTATGCTCTTTTTTGCTCAAATGTAGTTTCTTTAATATGACATTTCTTGCTTTCCTTAACCAGGCTATTTTCATGCTCACTAAAATTGTAAATTGCTGAATTACATATCATCCACTGTTTGAGTCATATATCAATTCAGCTTGTTTTGACAAAATTCGAAGAAACTCCACTTCTGAAATTCTCTTTATTTCTTACATATATATTCATTCAATTATCTTAAGCTTTCAAACAGTGTAGTATCTCATTGTTCATACTAAAGTTAAATATCATGATGTGTTTTGTGGTTTATCCACTTTATTTTAATATACTTGTTCTACATCACGTTTGGTTTGCCTGTCTTTGTTTGATGATCAACACTGTCAGCATTATCTTCCTGATATCGTATTTGAAATGGTTGATATATATCTTTAGGTTTATGATGCTAACGAAAATGATTCTTCTAACTACCTTAGATTTCGCAAACTCCAAGATAATTACGCTTCTAAAAATGCTAAAGTTCGCAAGAACTAAGACAGTTAAAAAAATAACAAGAAAACTGTACTTGTTGAATGATGATCACCCAAATTGAAAGACAGAAAACTCCTAAATTAGAAAACTCCTAAATTACTAAATTTTTTAAGTAAACGTAATTCCTATCTAATAAATAATAAAGAGATTAATTCAAAAGAATCCTAAACTACCTAAATAAAACAAAAAATATAACAGATAACATCAGTTTTTGGAATTTACAATGAATCCTGATTTTTCAGACTGTAAGGTTTGATTTTGACAAAAATTGGATGAGGTCTCATGGTGCACATGAATAATTTTTAGTAGCCCCCAAAGAGAACATCAAAATCTTCCAAATCTGAGTATTAAAACTGAATAGCGATAACTAAACGCAGGTGATTCTAGTTCTTGCTTGGTCTAGGGTTTTTAGAAGCCTAATATCTTTGAAGTTGCGATTTCTAAGGTTGTTAGAATACTCGTATTTCTTGGATTTTGTGAATTCTACGGATTTTGATCACTATCTTTTCAGTTTCTTATCATGTGTAGTATTCACACACTATTATGGTGATTGAGTTTTTGTTAATTAGGCATTCTTAGTTCGAGACATATCCAGTATGTTTCTTCCAATTTTTTTCGGCTCTAATTTTTTTCCTTCTTCATTTGTTTATCACAAAAAACTTTACAGGTGGAAACTGCAGAAAAATGGAGATGGACGCTTAATGATGTTGATATATGAAAGCCTCCTGGATCTGCATCTAACCTATAACAAAGCAATCATACTCATTTCACCAGGTGAGCTAGTTTATTTATTCATATTTGTTGGTTACAATAATGGATTATCAAAGTAATACTAGTACAGTATCTTTTTCCCCAAAAAAATGAACTCTTAAAAGGTTTGCGAGTTATTTAGATATTTTAGTTTTCCTATTTCTGTCTTTGTTGCTCAGTTTTCTACTTTGTGCTCTAGACTGAAGTTATTGTCTCAGGAGTCCAAGTCCAGAAGGATGGTGGTTGCAACAATATATTGTTACTTCACTTGTTAGATAATTTTGGAGGCCTTGGAGATATGGTCAATTTGTTTTCGATGGTGATGCAATTTTTGTATTATACTACGGAAATCTGGTTTATTAGTTAAAATTTTATTTTACTCTTTTAAAAAATAAGATTTCGGACGACATTTCCATTTTTATTTAGCTCTAATTTTTCTTCTTCTTATTTTTGTTTGTCACAGATAAAGTTGCATAAATCTTGACCTTAACAATGTGGTTGATGTTTCAAGTCATCTTAGGCATCACACTCTTATGATCAGGTATATTTTGTCATCAACTGAAATCTCTTAAAAATCCTTGGAAACATGCTTAAAAGCTATTTAACATAACATGTTATTTGTTCTTATGGTTGCTGCATCAACGAGTATACTTGATATGCTAGAGAACGCAGCGAATGGTGGAATTTATGAAGAGTTGCAGAATAGCAAATAATTCAGCGAAAGACAAGTTGCCATAGTGTGTTAATTTTTGTGTGCAGACCCTTAAACGCTTTTCATTTTTGAAGGAGACCGGTTATTAAAAAAAAGGGGGCAATAGATGACACCTTGGTCATTGTTGAATGGTACATATCCTTATGGAGCCCTCATGGAAGTACCATTATCCAATACATGACAACTTGCGCCTATCACCTCATTGACTCCATATCCAACTAAGTCCTTTTTCAGTCTTTACTTCCAAATAAATATATACACTGGTATATCTTATGAAATAGTATGAATTCTTGTTAAAAATCTTGTGCTTGTTGATTGTAAGTGTTATTATTATTTCTTGCGTACCCTGTACATTTTTTTCGCCCAATACATGATTAATCTTGATTATCATACTCATGAGACCTGATTGTATGCTCTTTTTTGCTTAAATGTAGTTTCTTTAATATGGCATTTCTTGCTTTCCTTAATCAGGCTATTGTCATGCTCACTAAAATTGTAAATTGCTGAATTACATATCATCCACTGGTTATCTTCAAAAAAAAAAATATCATCCACTGGTTGTGTCATATATCAATTCAGCTTGTTTTGACAAAGTTTGAAGAAACTCCACTTCTGAAATTCTCTTTATTTCTTACATATATATTCATTCAGTTATCTTAAGCTTTCAAACAGTGTAGTATCTGATTGTTCATTCTAAAGTTAGCTATCATGATGTGTTTTGTGCTTTATCCACTTTATTTAATATACTTGTTCTACATCATGTTTGGTTTGCTAGTCATTGTTTGATGATCTACACTGTCAGCATTATCTTACTGATATCTTATTTGAAGTAGTTGATATGTATCTTTAGGTTCATGATGCGAATGAAAATGATTCTTCTAACAACATTAGATTTTGCAAACTCCAAGATAATTAGGCTTCTAAAAATGCTAGAGTTCGCAAGAACTAAGACAGTTAGAAAAAGAACAAGAAAACTCTTCTTATTGAATGATGATCACCAAAATTGAAGACAGAGATACTCCTAAATAACAAAAATCTTAAATTACTAAAATTTTTAAGTAAACGTAATTCCTATCTAATAAATAATAAAGTGATTTATACAAAAGAATCCTAAACTACCTAAATAAAACAAAAAAAGATAAAAGATAACATCATTTTTTGTAATTTACAATGAATCCTGATTTTTTAGATTGTAAGAGTTTGATTTTGACAAAAATAGGATGAGGTCTCATGGTGCACCATTAATTATTTTTAGTAGCCCCCAAAGAGAACATCAAAATCTTCCAAATCTGAGTACCAAAACTGAATAGCGATAACTAAATGCAGGTGATTCTAGTTCTTCCTAGTTCTTGGGTTTTTATAAGTCTAATATCTGTGAGGTTGCAATTTCTAAGGTTATTAGAATACTCGTATTTCTTGGATTTTGTGAATTCTACGTATTTTGATCACTATCTTTTCAGTTTCTTATCATGTGTAATATTAATATACTATTATGGTGAGTGAGCTTTTGTTAATTAGGCATTCTTAGTTCGAAACATATCCAGTGTTGATGTTTCTTCCTATTTTTTTCGGCTCTAACATTTTTCCTTTTTTATTTTTTTGTCACAGGAAACTTTAGAGGTGGAAACTGCTGGAAAAAAAGGAGATGGACGCTTAATTATTTTGATATACGAAAGCCTCTTGGATCTGCATGTAACCTATAACAAAGAAATCATACTCATTTCTCCAGGTGAGCTAGTTTATTTATTCATATTTGTTGGTTATAAAAATGGATTATCAAAGTAATACTAGTACAGTATCTTTTTTCCCAAAAAAATGAACTCTAAAAAGGTTTGCGAGTTATTTAGAAATAATTTTCCTAAATAGAGACTGCTTAACATAACATGTTATTTATTCTTACGGTTGCTGCAGAAACATGTCTGTTTGATACAGGTGTATGCAGCGAATGGTGAAATTACAAAGAGCTGCATACGAGCAAGTGCTTCAGCAAAAGACCTGCTTGTGAATGTACAGTGAGTTTATTTTTAATGTGAACACGTTTAATCTTATGAAACTTGTGTACATGATTTTCGCTCCTTGAATCTTTTCATTGTCAAAATAAGATATCTTTCTGAAGTATCTGGAAATTATCTATTGTTTGTTTAAATGTTTACTTTATACAGAGACGAGATTAAAAAAGAATCACTTGATAAGTTGTGGATAAGAAGCATGATCACTTGTAGAATAATATATGTGAACTGTTGTTGTGGTCTTTTATTATTTCCATTGTGTGGCCTATGATCACTGTTTTAAAAGGCGGTCAAGGCGGCCGCTTAGGCGGGGATTTTTGGAACACCACCCCGAATTTATATAATCAGGCGGTCAAGGCGGAAAGTGTCGCCAGAGACAGGAAAAAGTGTTGCCAAAGCCTAGAAAATGTCGCTAAAGCCTAGAAATATGAATTTTTTTAATATTCTTATATAAAAATTTATGTGTTAGCTAAATTTATTTTTTTAATTTATTAATAAATATTATATATTTTAAAAAACTAATCCGCCTAAGTCCCCGCCTAGGTCTCGATTAATCCTCGCCAAGGCCCCGGAGGCTCTAGCCGCCCGACTAGCGCCTAGCGCCTTTTAAAACACTGCCTATGATCATATTTTGTATGTACATATTCATCACTCTACATTTTCAGCTCAACTTATATTTGTGACGTCGGGAACTTCACCAAAATGTACACTTATTGTGGTCTTCGTATTTGTGATTTCTGTTCTGCAGATAGCCATCAATTTACTTGGTCTTAATGGAAGGAGAGGCCGTTGCTGTTCATTTACAACTTTAACCCAACATGTTTTATTTTCTTTTTCTTTATTTCACTACTTATTTGTATGTTTTAACTTTTTACCTTTTTCGTGGTAGAAGAGGCTAAGAAAGAAGGTGAATTCTTTACTCTTGAGGTCAACTCTGTCAATTGCTCTATTAGGCCTGACGATCCCAATTATATTTTCTCTACTCTCAAATGGGTTTCTGCTTTCAACCTGTTTGTGTCTTTACCTTCTCTCTAATAATTTTCAGTTTTTTAAATGAGATTTTCTCGTTTTACTTTCAACTGTAGTTTTACTAAGAAAATGTTATTGTATCCTGGGTGCTAATTGAGTTGGGAGATCACGCTGAACCTTTTTAATGTTCTATTAATGTGGTTTTATAGTGTCATTAAAGTAAAAAGTAAAGTAGGTGTGGAAGATGTGGCTCAACTTCTGGAAATTGAAATTGAATTATTCAACGTACATAAGGAACAAGCTTTATGCCCAGGTGATAATGAGTTCCCATTATTTTTGCTGTTAAATACATAACTGAGTGGTTAAATATGTCTCTGTGTTCTATTTTGTTGGTGAATCAGGTTATAGATGGGTAGGTGTTTTAGTCAGAGTTCTTTACAAGTTCAGAAAGAAATTGCATTTACTGAACGTGCATTTGCTGTCATTAAATGATACTTTCATTCATATTCATTTCACCAGGTGAGCTAGTTTATTTATTCATATTTGTTGGTTATAACATATCAAAGTAATACTTGTTGGTTATAACATATCGAAGTAATACTTGTACAGTATCTTTTATCCCAAAAATGAATTCTAAATATGATTGCAAGTTATTTAGAAATTTTAGTTTTCCTATTTCTGTCTTTTTGCCCAGTTTTCTACTTTGGTGCTCAAGACTGAATCTATTGTCTCGGGAATACAAGTCCAGAAGGATGTCGGTTGCAACAAAGATACTGCTACTTCACTTGTTAGATCACTGTGGAGGTTCTGCCTTGGAAATATGGTCAGTTTGTTTTAGATGGTGATGCAATATTTGTATTATACTAGAAGATTTGAACTACAGAATTCTCGTTTATTAGTAGCTGCCTTCAGTCGAAATTTTATTTCACTCTTTTAAAAAATAAGATTTTCGACGACATTTCCATTTTTATTTAGCTCAAAGTTTTTTTCTTTGTTTTTTGTTTGTCACAGAAAACTTTAGAGGTGGAAACCGCAGAAAAAGATGGATGCTTGATGATTTTGATATACGAAAGCCTCTTGGATGGGGAAAGTTGGACCATGTGCACCTAGCTCAAGAGAGAACAGGGTTTTTTGTCATCGATTACTTGAAATTTCGTGTTTTTATGTGAATCTAATGTTTACTCTTATGGTATTAAATGCGTTTACTGAAAGTGCATTGGCTGCCATTAAATCAGAAAGCTTTCTGGAGTATCTAGAAATAAAAAAGAATAAATAGATAGCAATCTGAAAGTGCATTGACTGCCACTACTTTTGTTTAATTTTTTTACTTTATACCGAGACAAGAATAAAAAAGAATTAATAGATAAGTTGTTGAATAAGAAGCATGATCACTTGTAGAATGACCAGGCTTGTGAGCTTTAGAACCCACAAATATTACAAGAATCCTTAAAGATTGACCATCTTGTAAGCTTTGAAGTTTTTTCATGGAGAGGTCGAACTTGTACATAGTTATCTCCTTGAGAGGTTATAAATAGGAGTTCTTTAAGGAGTGAACAGAATCAAGAAGAAAATGATAGGAGAGAGATGAAAGCTTTTCACTGTTGAAGTTTTTCCTCCTTTTTTATTCTTCTAATTTTTTTACAAGAGTTTGCTGGTGCTATGTAGTCATTCATCTTCCTTTATTTTTTATTTGAAGTTTTAAAGTAATGGATGCTGAGGATTGCTAGTCATTTACTGATGTTTATTTGATCAAATTCATATTGTCAGCAATGTTAGGTGCTCGAAATTTAAACTGTTCCATTATTTTTTGAGTTTCAGATTTGATTTTGTGAGTCATAACTCTTATAAGCTTGTACTGAATACTTCTAATTTACAGGTTTGCAGAGAGAAAATTGGATGAGTTTTTTTTCTTCGGAATCGACTGCAAGTCTCTTATGTGCCTTAGTTTGAGACTTTATCTAATACTCAGGCCAAGTTGGAGGGAAGAAGAAAGGAGGTGCTTGCTCGTTTGAACCGTTAGTTTCTGTATGAATTACATATTATATCTATGATAAAGAAATAATGCTAATTGACCTAGTTATTGGTTAAAGATATACAAGTTATGCATAATTTCTTTGTGATTTCAACTGGAAGATCCAATGACCCTAGAGTCCATAACCTCGGAACTTCAAGTGAGGCTCCGTTGCACGGCCTACTCTGCAAATCGACAGGTTGGATTGATTTTTAAGCCTTAATTAAAAAGGAACATAGTCTGATGGAACACTCATTAGGAATACCATTAGCTAATACATGGCAACTTGCAGATCAATCTTTGCCTATCACCTTATTGACTCCATATCCAGGTAAGTCCTCTATCAATCTTTACTATATGAACTCCATATAGGAGAATATATTGACTAATATATCTTATGATATCATATGCAATCTTGTTAAACCTTGTGCTTGTTCGATTCTATGTATTACCTTGATTTCTTGCATTTAATGTATGTTTTTTTTCTCTCAGTACATGATTTATCTTGCTTATCCTACTAGTGAAACCTGATTATATGCTCTTTTTTATTTGCTTAAACTAATTTTTTTTAATATGATATTCCTTGCTTTCATAATACTTTGAAAAAATGCTTAAAAGCTATTTAACCTAGCATGTTATATGTTTTT
>CATIWQ010189751.1:0-22022 GCA_949673415.1 Euphorbia schlechtendalii | reverse complement strand
TAGGATGCTAAAACACTCTTAGTGATTGCATTTTATGCTCCATACCACTCTCCCCTTTTTTTAGTGGTTGCATTTATGCTCCATACCAATTTCTCTCATTTTGTTTCTTTTAAGCATATGTTTTTCAAGTACAGATTTGTACTTTGTATCCATTTTTTGTGCTATGCTACTTTTCTTTTTTCACTCATTGAATGGTTGTAGTTTCTACTCCGTACCATTCCTCACCTTTTGCATAACTCATTGGTTATCCTCTCTTTCTTTTGATTTTTCTCTTAATACCCTCATCCTTTATTGATTACTTCAAAGTATTATGGTTATAGTTTTCCAACACTTTAAACGCACTCAATACTTATAGGACGTATTCGAGAATAGCATATAAAGCTCATAGTAAGAACACTACTCGATATTACTTCACTACTAACGTATCGGAAGCATTAAACTAAAACTATATAACTTATACTAATTCATGTTGCATTAAAATATATCGAAACTTACTTGGAATGTTGCTTTCGAATGTTACTCACCACTCATCCTTGCCAAATGCTAAATGTTGTGCCAAAAGCTCTCACACTCTTAACTCGAAACAACTTGTTCGAAATATGCACTAACATAGTAACATCGAACTTGTAATACCTAACACTTACAATAACCTTGGAACATATGTTAGTATAGTATAGGTATGAATAAGGTATAAATAACACAAAATCAAGAAAATTTTTCATATTCTTCAATTTTTTTTAATTATTAATTATTTTTATTTTTGGTATTTTTTACAAATGTCCCCCCCACGTTAAAGAACACAATGTCCTCATTGTGAGTGACGTTATTAAAAATTGAAAAACATAAAATCTAAAAACAAATAACTAGTCTAAAAATTTGAAAAAGAAAAGTAGAGAAAAGAAAAGAGTAAACCCGTCTATTGTGAAGGTGAATCCGGAGGACTAGGAGTAAATTGACAATTATGTTTTCTAAAGAAGGATAGTAATTTTCGAAGCATCGATTTATCACTCTTCTTTAGAATCTTCATGTCTTTCTTCATTACCCCAAGTTCCACTTGGCAATTGTTTAATTTTTGTTGCATACTCGCCTTCCAATCTTCCGGAGCTTCTTCTTCTTCTTCTTTAATAATCGAAGCCTTTCCAAGACGACGTCTAGCGGTTGGATTTGATGGGCCAACGAAAGAGTCTTCATGAGTCGAGATTAGTTTCTTGGTGCGGTTGGAGTAGGAGTAGAAAGAATAGACACCATCGTTCTCTTGAAGAAGTCCGGTATTCTTCAAATAATTCCCATCCATTTAACGAAAATACTCACCCAGTTGTTGAACATAGGGGAGTTTGTTTCGTGCACCCAAGATGATAGCAGTGATAATTTCGACCGCCCCAATCTTATTCCTCATGCTCATTGAATTCCTCTTTCATCATGTCCCAAATTATATCCACAAATTCCGCTTTTGGCTTCATCATTGCGTAAAAAAGAACAAACAAATCTCTCTTTTGGACTTTGGTGTTCTCTACTCGACAAAATACTATAGTTGAAAGGTATTTGTGGAGTAGAAGAATGCACTCATCCTTAATAAGTTTATTAGGAGAATTTTTGGGATCGAAAACTCTCTTACCCGTTAAATCTGCCCAAACTCTATTTGCTTGAAAAGAATCCATACTCATCATCTCCCTTGTGACGGTATAGTGTCTACCTTGGTTATAAAATTGAATCACCCTCTTCTTCTTATCTTCAAAATCGAATGTCACAAGACATTCTAAAATCCATTCACGATTTTATGGAAATCGCATCCCTACAAATGTGTTTAAACCAAGATTCGCATGATACATTCCCATTTGCTCATGGAGGCCTAAAGTCTCTAAGAAAACCATATCAAGAAAAATCATACCCGTTATTTCCAACTTGTTGAGAATTTGGAAGCTCATTCCTTCTTCTCTTGAATGAATCGGAAAAGGACATCCGTAGTCTTGCTGATAATTCAGGATTTATCTTCTATTTGTGGCTACCTTAACACGAGGCATATTGGGTTTTTGGAAGTATAGGTTTTTGAAAAAGGTTTTGAATGTAGAAGAATGAAAGAATCAGAACTTTTGTAAGCTTTGCAGAAGGTTGTGGTGGTTATGGACTCAATCTAGACCTTTATATAGAGTTTTAATATGTGATTGTCCAAAATAGTCAATATAGCCGTTTCTCCTTCAAACTAGCCATTAATGGTAATTTTAGCCATCTATCGCGTGTTAAATCGCGATCTGTAACGGTAATATTCTTCCCGTGTTACGATCGAGAAGGCCTGTCACAATCGTGATTTTCTTCATAACAGGAATAAAAGGTTTTACTGCATAATGTCATGGGTGCGATCTATAGTCGCCGTTACGACTTTCTCCAATTCCTTTATTTCTTCAATTTTTAGACTTAGTCCTATAAAAAACTTATAAAAACAAATATGTTAAATATAAATAATAGATATATATTATTTTCATACCTAGAATTAATTATAGTGATGATAGTAATTGAACATCAACGGCTTGTTGTTCAAATTTATTTTCGAGATAAGGTTTGCATCGTTGACCATTGGCTCGAAATATTTCTCCATTTTCGGCTTTCAATTCCAATGCTCCATTGTCAAATACCTGAATAACTTCATAAGGTCCCTTCCAGCGAGATTTGAATTTTCCAGGGTATAAGCAAAGTTTGGATTTATATAACAAAACTTTATCTCCAATCTTAAACTTCTTTTCCCGTAATTTTGCATCGTGCCACCGTTTTGTTTTCGCTTTATAGATCTTTGCATTTTCATACGATGATAAACATAGTTCTTCTAACGCATTTAAATCCAACTTTCTTCTTTCACCAGCCTTGTGTAAATCCATATTCAAATTCTTCAAAGCCCATTAAGCCTTGTTCGCAAGATTTTGACTATACTCGTTTCGATGGGCTTATGATCGGTAACGCTGCCAAAAACCTTGTCCCCAACTTGTCTACTGATTAGATAAAAGTTCTAAATATGAATAGATATTGTCAATACCGCTTATCAAATAGAAAAATGATAACCACTTCAAGTATACAGTTACGATGTAGTTTTAAACGATATCGATCCCATAGGGAAGGAATTCTATTATAAGGACCAACTAGAGTTACGGAACAAAAGAAATAAGATAATTTGTTATTGGAGGGTTTGGATAATAAACGAATGAATAGATAGATGCATGAACAGATTAGAGAAGATTCAAACTATACAGATATTCCCTAAGAGCAAGTATAGTAGAGAAAAACATGCAAAATCATCAAGAATATTTCGTACACTAGATAACTTTAATAAATTTGGTTCTAGAAGTTCAAATATTCAATAATTCACAGTAAAGCAACACATGAAATGACTTTTCTAAATCTAGGGTAAACAAATTATGACACTTATAAAAACCTAGACAACAATAATACTATGCTTAGTACGGGTCGCTCTCACATAACCATATTTAGCAAGTTACCACTCCAAAAATGTTGGCTCACTAAACAGCGTTATAATCACAAATCCAGTGATTATACACAATCTTGTTAACCCTGAAATCACTCTTAAAGTCAACTCGAAAGCATATAACTTGATTAATATAAATGAAGCAAGATGAAATACTCGTTATGACACATAGACATATCATAAACTTTAAAATAGAAAGTATATGTAGAAAACAAAGTAAAGTTGTAAGGTATGTAAGTGAAAGCTAAAGTTAATCAAATCATATCCACTCTTTAATGGGAGTCGTCAATTCCCCCAATTCCCACGTCTAATTTGAATTCGATCTTGACTCGTATAGAACCTCCGCTAGGATGCTATTCTTTATGAATATCTAACAAATGAATGTTGAAGAATAGAAACTTTTATTAATAAGTGATTTGCAATTACACTCATACAACAATCGCTCAAATTTATGGAGAAATCTAGTGATCGAATTAAGAATCGATTCACTTAAACATTTTTCTCACTAACACTTTGAACTAGTGAGATCTATGCAATTTTCACTCTTTATCTATGCATACACGCTTTCATCACACCATGCACCTCTCACCATTCACGAAAATGGTTGGTTTTGAACCCTATTTGTCGAGTGCGAAGGGTTGCGTCTATCCAAATAAAGAGTCGTGTCCATTGGCGAAGGGTTGCATCAATTCAATGTGATTGGATGCAAAGCTCATCTTTATCCACAATGGAAAGGCACCTTGTTGTGATTGTTTGACTTCCAAAAGGTGTCTTTTCATCTAGTAGTTGATGGCGGTTGGTTATTTTTATCCAGTGGTTGGTAGTTGAGAAGATATAACCAATAACCGTCACAAGTCACGACTACGAATTACATGTCTCGATCGTGAACAATGGTTGGAAACTTTCTGTTTATGAACCGTGATAATTCATGACCGTGAATGGGTTTGACGATCGTGAATTGTGCTTTTCTTCATAATTCTTCTTGTAACTTTACCGATCTTTGACAACTTCAATCCTAAGCAAATCCTTGTGTTCCATGCATCTTTTTCCACATTTTTCACTCTTTTTACATAGAATTCCATCTTTGATCATTTTACTCCCAAGATTCACCTAATTTATGCACTTGCATAAAAAATAACTACATACCACGTGAAATCTTTTATATGAAATATAAAATGTCTCTAAACCATATCGTTTTATGAATAAAAATATCATGATAATAAGTATAATTATACATTGATAATAGTGCTCAGCTTATAAACTAATCGTCTTTGAGTTAAAGATCCCAAATGGCTTACAACAATTTCAGTTCCGGCTTAAGATAAACAGTTCTCCTTAAAGAAGGAATGTCTGTAACCAGGCCACCATTGTTCGATGGTAATTATTACACGTTTTGGAAAAATCGCATGAAAATTTTCATCCAATCACAAAATTCCTACCATGGTTAGGAATGGGAAACGTGTACCAGTTGACCTAGAGGATTATGATGATGCTAATTTAAGGATTCTCGAAGAGAATGCAGCAACCATCAATTACTTACACTGTGCGCTATATCTTATAGAGTTTAACAGGGTCTCAGGCTGCGAGGCAGCATAGGAAATTTAGAAGAAGCTGGAGATTACCTACAAGGGGATTGATAAGGTCAAACAGTCGAAGAATAATCTCATGTTGAGAGAGTATGAGATTCCAGATGGGCGTTAGTGAGGGTATTCAGGTCATGAATACCAGGTTCATTAATATCATTAATGAACTGAAGAGATTGGGCAAAGAGTTCACCGAAGAGGAGTTGGTGAAGAAGATTTCCCACACTCTTACCTTAGAGTGGGATGCTAAGAAGAGTGTGATCGAGGAGGCTCATGATCTTAAGACCTATAACTATGATGAGCTGATAAGCACCTTGTTAACTCAGGAAATATCCCCAAGGAAATATACAGATGACTCCAAAAGGAGTAGAGGCAAGGAAAGAGAGGGTAAATCCATTATCCTGAAAGCTGATTCCTCTGATGAATCCACCAGCTGCGATTCTGATGAGAAAATGGCCCTTTTAACTAGGCTTTTCAAATGCTTCATGAAGAAGGATGAGAAGTTCAATAAGAATAAGTTTCCCGCTAAAGACAAATCAACTCAGCACCGGCGACGAGCTAAGGAAGGATATAAAAAGGAACACAACAAAGACATAAAAGTTCTTTGGTTATGGAGAAAAAGGACATATCCAGTCTAGCTGTCCAAAGACCAAGAAGGACAGATACAAGAAGAGGTTCGCAAAGAAGAAAGAGGCACTTACTGCCACCTGAAGTGATTCAGAAGAATCTTCATCTTTTGAAGAAGAAGCAACTGACATCACCAACCTTTGCTTGATGGCGATAGAAAATCAAAGGGGCGAAGGCTCAACATCTACTTTAAATAGTAGTCAAACAGCTGCTGACTCTGAAGCTGAGCACAATAAAGGAAAATCCTCTCAAATTGAGGTACATCCTGAAATCCCTTCATCCATCAAATAGTTTTCCTAGGTACTCTTTGATGTATCAAAGAGCTAGTGAGGAGAAGTGAAGACCAGGAAGACACCATTGCTTCCTTGTTTCTTGATATCTGCTTTCTTCAAGAAAAAGCTAAGCATCAGGAATGTAATGTCAGTAAGCTCACTAAGCTATTAGATGAGTTAACTGAGATAACAGCTTTAAAGGAGAAATGGGTTCCTCCTCCAACCAACAGTCAAACTTCGAGTAACCAAACTCGCAATTCTAAGAAGAAAGCAAGCCATCCCAAAGCAAAACCGGTGTGTAGTTTTTGTGGCAAAGTTAGACATGCTACAATTTTCTATAGGAATAAAAATGGTTACCATGACGAGTGTGACTAGAGTAACTTAAGCACTACTAACAAGGGACCCAGCTCGAAAGCATGGGTACCTAATTATTTTGTAGGTGAGCCTTAGATTCGCTAATGACACTATAATGTGGTATTTGGATAATGGATGCTCAAGAAATATGAAGGGAGATTAAAGTCAGTTTATCTCATTAGAGTGCAAAAGAAATGGAAGTGTCAGTTTCAGAGATAACCAAAAAGGCAAGATTGTGGGACGTGGCACTGTTTGTGTCTCTCTTACAATCGAAGAGGTTTCTCTGGTAAAAGGACTCAAGTTCAACTTGCTTAGTGTAGCCCAACTTTGTGACAAAGGCTAAAAGTTTACTTTTGACTCAGCAGGTTGCTTAGTTATTGACTGTAAGACTAACTCAACTATATTCTTTGCACTTAGAATCAATAATGTGTATATGATTGATTTATCCTGTAGCTCCACTAATGTTTTTCTTGTATCTAAGGAGGATAATTCGTGGCTTTAGCATAGAAGGTTGGGTCATATAAATATAAACATTCTGTCCAAACTGGCCATAAAGTAACTAGTTGTGGGTTTACCCAGTATCAGCTTCGAGAAGGATAAACTTTGCTCAACTTGCCAGCTCGATAAGCAAGTTAAGAAGTCATTTAGGTCAATTAATCATGTAGTAACTAAGAGATTGTTGTAGCTCCTCCACCAAGATCTTTTCGGCCCAGTTCAACCCATGAGCATGGGTGGCAAGAGATTTTCGTTGGTGGTTGTGGATGACTTCATGAGATTCACTTGGGTAGTCTTGCTAAGTAGCAAAGATGAAACATATGAATCTTTTATCAAACTCAGTAATAAGATAATGAACGAAATAGGAACTAAAATCAATAGGAAGTGAATTCGAGAATTTCCATTTCGAAGAATTCTATTCAGCACAACTTTTCTGCTCGTTTTACGCCTCAACAAAATGGGGTTGTAGAATGGAAGAACAAAACCATAGTTAAGATGGCTCGATCTATGTTGAGTGATAAAAATCTACCAAAGTACTTTTGGGGTAAAGCTGTTAACACATCCTGTTATATCTTAAATCAGTTTTTAATTCGCCTAATTCTTGAGAAGACACCCTATGAGCTTTGGCGAGGGCACAAGCCTAAGATTAGTCATCTCAGATCATTTGGCTGTAGGTGCTTATTTCTTAACACCAAAGAGCAGCTATGTTAGTTTAATCCAAAAGCTGATGAATGTATCTTTCTGGGATACTCAACAAATAGCAGGGCATATAGTATATATGTCAAAAGAATTGGCCTATTAGAGGAGTCTATGCATGTAGATTTTGATGAAACTAACAATGCAGATAGACGTCCATCTAATGAAGATGAAGGAGTAACCCAGCAAGGAAATCCACTCAGCATGCCACTCTCTATACTACCTAACCCAACACACGAATATGAAGTTGAGGAAGTCAAAGAAGATGATGATCTCTCAATCAATTTCATCAATGGCGAAGATCAACCTCAGCCTCAACAACCAACTGCTGATCCTCCAACTGAAGATTCAAATTTGCCAAGGGAGATTAGAACTCATCGCAACCATCCACTTGACAACATTGTTGATGATGTTCATAATCTAGTAATGACTCGAGGTCAGCTCAATAGAATGATGAGCCATCAAGATTTCATCTCGTTGATTGAATCCAAGAAGTTTGAAAATGATGAAGGAGATGATTATTGGATGATCACGATGCAAGAGGAGCTAGATTAGTTTAAGCACAATGATGTTTAGGATCTAGTTCCTAAGCCTAAAGAAAAATCAATCATCGGCACCAAATGGGTTTTCAAGAACAAGCTTGATGAAGATGGTACTATTTTCAAGAATAAGGCCAGACATGTTTCTTAAGGCTACAATCAGCTAGAAGGAATTGACTATGATGAGACTTATGCTCTACTAACCCGGCTTGAAGCTATTAAAGTCTTTTGTGTTTTCACATCTCATATGAACTTCAAATTGTTTCAAATGGATGTTAAAAGTGCATTCTTGAATGGATTCATTCAAGAAGAAGTCTATGTCCTTTAGCCTCAAGGCTTTGAAGATCCGAAGAATCCTGAGCATGTCTTCAAACTAAAGAAAGCTCTCTACAGATTGAAGTAGAATCCAAGAGCTTGGTACGAGAGGCTGACCAATTTCCTTATCAACAAAGGTTATGAAAGAAGGAAAGCAGATACGACTGTGTTTATCCGATGAAAGAAAGTAGATGTGTTGCTAGTCCAAATCTATGTGGATGATATGAAATTCAATAAGTAGATGAAGAATGAGTTCCAAATGTCTATGATGGAAGAGCTCAACTTTTTCCTTGGACTTCAAATCAAGGAGAGTGAAGATGGAATCTTCATTAGCCAAGCAAAGTATGCCAAATAAGTCTTGAAAAAGTTTGATATGGAGCATTCAAAGCCAATGTCCAATCCCATGACCACTGATACTATCTTAAGTAAGGATGAAGTTGGAAAACCAGTGGATAGTAAGTTCTACAGTGGTATTATTGGTTATATTCTTTATTTAAATACTAGTAGGCTTGATATTCAATATGTTGTGTGCTATTGCACACGTTATCAAGCTAAACTTAGAGAATCTCACTGAGCAACTATTAAGAGAATTCTCTAGTATTTGCAAGGTTCTCTTGATGCAGGTCTGTGGTATCCTAACATCACTGATTTCACTCCAAGAGGATTCACAGATGCTAACTATGGTAGAGACAAGCTCAACAGGAAAAGCACCACAGGAGGATGCCAATTCCTTGGGGAATTCCTTGTCTCATGGTATAGTAAGAAGCAAACTTTTATTACGCTAAGTACAGCTGAAGCTGAGTACATGGCAGTAGGAAGTTGCACAGCATAGCTACTATGGATTAAGCAACAATTGGAAGATTATGGTATAAAGTATAAATGCCTCAAAGTGGGAAGGGGGAAGCTATATATAGGGAGAAGGGGAGCTGGAAGCTCCCCTTTTTTCTAATGTGGGATAAGGAAAACCCTATCCCACAACATGGGTCAACCGCGTAGATCCCTAGGATCTGCAAGTTGACCCGCACAGAGCTCGCATATGCGGGTTATGTGGCAATCCGTATGCGGGCTCTCTCGCAAGCCTAGCTTGCGGGTTGTGTTAGAGGGCCTTCACAACATGCTCATGCAAGCGCTACCATGGGCAGTGCTTGCGGGCCTGCTGCTCGCTAGCACACACTAGCCTAGCTAGCGCGTGCTAGTACCCCGCGAGCATTTTTGCTTATGGGGCAGCTACGTAGGCAATACCTCAAACAACCCTTGTTTGTTGGGGCCCATTCACAACAGGAAAAATTCCCTTGCTCCGCTCTGTGCAATTTTTCCCAAATTCTCCTTTAATTCTTTTAATTATCAATATGGACCAACCAGTTAATAATTCATTCGACGAATTCAACAACCTTAATATTCTCGGCATAGACCTAATCTATAGGTTCTTTATAGGATCCCGAAGTACAGAACCTCTAGAGGTTAATCTAAACTTGGCTTCCCATCTAGGAATCTTTAGGCTCAGTATTCCAGATCGATATGGAACCCGATAACTCTAGATGATCAAATGAGTTTTCTAGCAAAGGCGTATGATCCCCCGATACTCAAAACGTCACGTGCTTGTTACTTGATCCAATTTTGCAATAAAAACCAATACAATACACTCCTTCCATCAAGTTAAGTACCATCAAGTTTATTGAGCTTGGATTAAGTATCAACTCGTGTAATAGCCGTGGCTATCCTGGAATTAGACTTGTTCATGAAGAACACCACTCTCCATAATGTATTAAGATTGACTAGAATCCCGTTCTATCAATCTTATACTCTGATAAGAGGTTCATGAGTGTGCCTCTTCAAAAAGAGTCCTTAAGGTACATCTCACATATAAGGAGCGATGGATCCCATCTTGACTACTCGGCTTACCAACATGTGATCATCACTATTCCCATAATCACCCGTATCATCCTGATCACTAGGGTATGAATAAGTATGACCCAAAGTATAGAAACTACTCCATAAATTAACCAATATCTCAGATCTGAGGATACTTGTACTGCTATTGCAATTAGACATGACACCAACACATGGATATAGTTATTTCCAACTATTTGTCTTATGGCGATCTCCAATGTATTACCCGAATACATTCATGTGTTAACTTAAGGTACAACCTTCAGCTTGTGAGATCGGTTGCTTGGATCTAATCTAAGGAATAAGCCTACACATGCTAGTCTGTCTGCTTCATAGATGTCCAGTCTCAATGAAACTATGACTAGGGATATTTAGACTATTCATAGTAACACGTATATGTAGTTCTCACTCTACATAGCTCCCACTATGTCCTTGCACTTTTACGCTATGAAGTAGTCATGGACTTTATCTCACAATGCGCATATATATACAACATATATATGACACCAGCGAGATACATAAATTAAACAAACACTAATAAATTACAAAGATGTCTTTATTAATAATAATAATAATAATCTGAAAACTGTTTGTACATTATAACAAATTAAAATATATCACCCTAATTGCCTCTAGGGCATACATCATTTCTAACACCTTAGAATATACCCGGTCTTATCCCTATACCCTAGATATATTCCATCATTCTCTCACATAACCCTCATTTATATCATATCTATACCTTATCCCACTCCACACACCTTAGAGATATCCCATGATATTTTGATTGTACCATATTTATACCTTACCTTATACTACCATACCTTAGAGATATCCAATCAATTTCTCAACCAACCTATGCCACATGTTAACTTAACCACCATTACCTCCACACACCATGTTACATCTCCAACCAAGATACAATGTCCTACCAATGTTGTAAAAACCTAACCCACGTAAGTCAACCCCTTAACCTCAGTTGTCACCACCCCATCACATGTCAAAACCATCGCCATGTTCCATGGGTATCTCGAGGGAATGTTATTTTGCATCCATTTACCAATATGTTGTTTATAACAATGCACACACATGTATGCTTATATTTTGAAGCATCACGTCACATGTACATTAACCCCATGTTTTGCAGCCATATTTCCATGTCATGCATATGTCGAATTTTAATTTACCATCATTATCATACCATATCCCACATCCATGCAATGAACCATCACATGGACTGATCTAAGACCTTATTTTATCTAGCTTCGAAAAAGAATAGTAAGCGTTTGGTCCAAATAATTGAATTCAATTATCAAAGGCACATAGTTTATGCTACTTTAGTGGTTGAAGAGGAATAAATTAACGATCAATTTGAGCCAATTTTTTTTTCAGTCCACCTCCAAGAGCAATGTCTTCTGAAAATCTTGTCAACAAATTGAGAGTTGCCATTAAAGAGTTTACTATGACTGATGCATTCAAGGGTTAAATTAGAGAACTAGTTCAAATCTCTATGAAGGAGGCTCGTGATAAGAAAAATGATATTAAGAACCATGGGAAAGCTTATAAAGAAGATCTTAACGATGGGAGAGGGTAGCAATAAGATGTTTTCCATACCTTCTTCCAACAACTCCTCGAGATAAATGCTCCACTATGCCATAGATGGCCAGTTGCAACACCATTGCTTAAAGTGCTAAAAATGATGCAACAGCTTCGTTTGCAACACTTATCCTAAAAAAATGATGGTTTAGCTCAACTTTCAATAGGTTCCTGTTGTAACACATTTTGGTATTTGTAGCAGCCCACCAAAAAGTGTTGCAACAGGTTGTTGCATCACTTTCTTACCCTCTTACATCTTGATTTTTGGTGTTGCTGAAATCTCTCCTATCGTCACAATTAACAAACATTAGTGTGTTGGCAACACTTTTTTTATACAATAGTAACACTTCTTTTTACACTGTATTTATTATTTGCATCTTTTTTATTCAACAAGGAATGAAAATTTGGTGGAGTTTCCCTTACAAGGGAAACAAAATGCCTATGGTCCACCTTGAGAAATATGAGAATGTGATGAGAATGAAGGGGTTATCTCACAGTCAAGTAGCAACGATGTTCTCTGAAACTCTAACTGGAGCAGCTGTTGAGAGGTTTACCACTCAACCCAATGATGTCTAACGTGATTGAGAACGTCTCGCTAAGGCTTTCCAAGAATACTATGCTTTCAACTCTAACCTCAAGACCAACATTCAAAATATAGAGAAAGTTAAACAAAAAGAAGGGGAAAGTTTCCGAACTTACTATGAATGATGGATGACCACTAGGGTGTTGTTGGGGGAGAAACCCAATTTTTCATAAATGATTGTGAAGATGATAGATGGTGTCTTGTGTTGGTATCAAGAACAAATGGCTTTGGATGATTATGGGAACTATACTGATGTATGTAAGAAAGTTGAAAATATGGGCCTTTCTCAATGGGTTACCAGAACCCGGCAGAAACATCAGCCCTAGCCCTAATCGTTGCTAAACTTAAATATTCCTAAATAAAAGCTCAAGTTGAGATAGAATGTGGCAACTGTTCAACCACCTCAAAATGATAAACATGGCATTTCCCTTATGTTTGGGAAATTAAGAAGACTTACACTCTTGAGTAGTATCATATTATATATCCCTCCTAAGCTTAAACAAGAGCATAATTTCTGCAATTTTCATGTATATATCCACAAGTCATTGCACAAATCATTGCAAGGCCCTCATTAATGCATTCAAAACCTCATCAAGGAAGAGAAGATCAATGACTTTTCTCCAAAGCCTAGCATAATGAAAAACCCTCTCCCTCACTTTGTTAAGTCCTTAAACATGATACATTCATGTTTTGCTGAAGGTTTTGTGATGCAAAGATTGAAAGATAGGAAGGTAATCAATGAGTCAATATTGGTAGCTGAATATGACTTGTCTCCAAACTTTGTACTTAGCCAAATTGCTCAAGCTAATCCATCCATGAGGGCAGTTTAATATGAGATTTAGGTAGCTATGGAAGCATCCCTTGAATCATGTCATAAAGGACCTGTTGGTATTGAAGGTATTAATCTATTTTGACAAGAGATAGGTGGAACACTCAACATCAAATATATTAACTTGGATGAGATAGATTATGTAGGAAATTACATTCCATGTAACAACCAATGACGATCAAGTATCCTATATTTAGAATGGGAATTTGGTATATATTACCTGTAATGGAAGAGTCTATCATCCCGAACCAAGGAAGGGTATTCGACTTGATGGGGTTAAGCATGTACAAACCTTCCACCACTCGTGGGAGAGGAATTAAAAGAAGACTCCCTTGTGAAACATTTGAAGCAAACCTAAGCCAAGTTCCCTATTTGGCAACTTGTGATAGAATCTAAGAAGCATAGAGAAGCTCGTCAACAAGTTAATAGAAATGGAAAATAGTGCCAACCACTTCTCTCGTTGAAATGTGCCATGTAACCGGAGGAGTTTCCAACCTTAATAGTGTGCCTATCATGTTTACTCCAACTGATTTACCTCAAGAAGGAATAAAAAATAATAAAGCCCTATTTGTCAAAGTCAAAATCTTTGATTTTGTAGTCATGTGTGATGGTGGGTGATGGGTTCGCTTTAAACTTGTATCTTCTCAAGATTTTTCCTCATCTTGGCTTGTCTAAAGACATGTTGAAATAATCCAATATTATCATCAATGCCTACGATGACTCCAAAAGAATTGTTGAAGGGACCTTCAAAATAGAAGTAACTACGAGGGAAGTCACAATCAATGTCACTTTCACTGTCTTGTATATACTAGTCATATTCTCATTACAATTAGTAGGCTTTGGATTCGTGTGTTGGGGGTAGTATCGTGTATTCTTCACTAGAAAATCATGCTAGTGCTTGAAGGAAAGCCGGTTATCTTAGAATTCGATGAATAATCATATGTGACGTCAACTATGAAAGGAGATGATGATCCCTTTATTCTGCAAATGTCAATAGTATCCAAAGATTTGGGTAATAATTTAACGACTGTGATGAATGAGGATTTTAAATCAACGACTGTGATGAATGAGGAGTAAATTTAAAAGATTACCACTTAGTTGACTTTTCATTGTCTGCCACATCATCCTACATGTCAACAAAAGAGAGCTAAATGGTTCTTGAGGGGGTAACTTAACATTTTCTAAATTGGAGGTGACATTTGGTTACTGGTGTAAACTTGATATGGGTAATGATGTATTTGGCCATTCAACATTGAAAATAAGCATTGAAAAAAGTTATCAATCCATAAAATAGGAAATGAATTATATATATTTTATGTAGAGCAGGGGCTGAGACAGGGTAAGGCGGGGTATAACAATTGTCAGAGTAGTATAAAACCCAAAATTGCCAACCTTAATTTGCTGAAATTGCAAAGATTTATGGAGGAAGACAATGAAAGGGGGAGAAAGCTGGGATGTGGGTTTAAAAGTTGAAGAAAGGGCCCAAAAATTAGTGCTAATATTGACCCGCTGATAAATAATGTTTTAGTTTGCATATAAATACTACATATTTTTATATTATAATCTTTGATGGGTTTGCTAAACCTACTCAAAAGTTTCAGTCTATCTGTGCCACATAAATTTTATTGCCTTGTGATTTAAATGAAGCTTTTTTTATTGGTTGGTCAAAATAATGAATGATACATGTTGGTCTCGAATGAGAACTTTCTCTTTTACCATTATAAGTGTTTTATTTGGTTAAACTATTTACTAATTTACCCTCTAACTAATTCTTTTCTATTCCATAATTATGTTCCTTACCTATTATCAAATGATGATGTTATGTTTTTTTTTTTTAATTTTCTCTTCTTATTTTATCACTATCCCTCGAACCGTTTATTTTTTTGGCATGCCGCTTTAGAGTATTTTTGTTCATGTCGCTTTAGTATTTTTTGTTCGTCTCATTTTTATTTTCGAAACATCATCTATTGTGTTATACTTTTTCAAAAAAAAATTCCAACTATTCGAATCTGGTACGAAACTGGTAGCTACCACGTTCCAACCATATACTTACCATATTCCATATATTTAATTCTAAGACTTATGTTTGTACGTTTGTTTAGTGATCTTGTTTCAATTAGCTAATAAAATATGTTTGATGTAGATGTGAGGGCGTTGATTTATCTGGAAAAGCATTTGCGTTGATTTGTAGTGGCACTATTGGTTTTTTGGTCGGTTTCGGTGTTTTTTTACTTCCTACCATGTTACTACCAGATTAATAACATCATTTAACAGAATTTTGTTTTTCTTTTTACTTTTTGTTGTTTTTTTCATACTAATAATTTATTTTTTACTTCCCACTACGTTCTAATAATTTGAATTTCCAACTGTTTGAATATGGTAGGAAACTGGTAGCTACCACGTTCCTACCATATACTTACCAGATTCCATATATTTAATTCTACGACTTATGTTTGTGCGTTTGTTTAATGATCTTATTCCAATTAGCTAATACAATATGTTTGATGTAGATGAGAGGGCGTTGATTTATCAGGAAAAGCATTTGCGTTGATTTGTAGAGGCACTATCATAGTCGGTTAATGGTCAACGTTTTTTTATTTTCTACCATGTCCCTACTAGATTAATAACATCATTTAACAAAGCTTTGTCTTTCTTTTTACTTTCTGTTGTGTTTTTCATACTAATAATTTGTTTTTTTATTTCTTACCATGTTCTTATTAGTTGAAAAAAAGTTTTTTGAATGTATCTAGTAGCTATATATGGTAGAATGCTAGTAAATACATGAAATATGATGGAGATTTTTTTACAAACATAAATTTGTTATATTGAATAAACGTTCAATGAAATAAAAGATGCCTAGCAGGTTCCTACCATGTTCATACCACATAACTACTACATGCTTACCAGATTCCATCTATTTAATTCTAAGACTTATGTTTGTACGTTTTTTTAGTGATCTTGTTCCAATTGTTAATAAAATATGTTTGATGTAGATGAGATGGCGTTGATTTATCTAGAAAAGTTTGCATTGATTTGCAGCAACACTATTCATGGTCGGTTTTTTGGTGGGATTCCGATGTTTTTTTACTTCCTACCATGTCCCAATTAGATTAATAACATCATTTAACATAACTTCATCTTTCTTTTTACTTTTTGTTGTGTTTTTCATACTAATAATTTGTTTTTTACTTCCTACCACGTAGCTACCACGTTCTTACTAGTTAAGAAAGTTTTTACATGTATATAGTAGCTATATATGGTAGAATGCTAGTAAATATATGAAATATGATAGAAATCAGTTAAAAACATAAATTTGTTATTTTGAACAAACTTTCAATGAAATATAAGATGCTTAGCATGTTCCTGCCACATTTCTACCATTTATCGAACGGTTGAAAAATAATTATAAAAAAAGTATATCACAATAGATGACATTTCAAAGATAAAAATGAGATGAGCAAGAAACTCTAAAGTAGCATATCTAAAAAATGAACGAATTAAAAGATAATGGAAAAATAAGATAAGAAAATTAAAAAGAAGCATCCAATCATCAGTTGGTGGTGGAGGAGAACATAATAGCTAGGAACATATAAAATGTGATTTTGAAACTTATTTAATTAAAATAGTTATAGATCAAAACTTGAATTGATATATTTTCTAATTTTTGGATCATTTATATAATTGTCCTTTTGTATTAACATATGGATAAATAGCTTGTAAATGGATATTAAGTTTGTTGTGCATTAATTAATTATTTTTATTTGCTCATAACATTTTAAGAAATTACATAATCTGTAGACCTGGGCACGAGCCTATTGACCCGCGGGACCCGTCCATGCCCGCTCTTCATGAGATGGGCTTGGACAAGGTGATTGGAGATTAGGCCGACCTGACCCAAAGCGGCCCGAGTAAAATATATGTCGGGCTTGGTTTTAATAATAAAACCCAAGCCCGGCCCGTCCGGCTCGAAATAATAATTATTATGTTAAAAATATATATTTTTTATACATTCAAAGTAAAAAAAACATTATATGGTTGAAAATTTTCACATTTTTTGCTAAAGTTTAACATTTAAACTCAATTTTGTGACTTATACTACAAATATATTTGGAATTATTTTTCACAATTATTTTTTAGTAATAAATATTAAGTTTTTTAGTTTGAAACAATAAATAGTTAGGCCTGCGGTGTGACTGAGGTCTTAGCCTAGTGGTTAAGACGGAAGCTGTGGACTCTAGAGGTCCCAAGTTCGAGTCACATGCGGGGTGGGTTGGGGATTTTCCTTTCCATTTAATGTAAGCCAAAATGAGGTAAATTTTGAAAAAAAAAAAAAGTTAGGCCCGCGGGCCAGACTTGGTTTTGATTATTTTATTTAAGGTCCGGCCAGACCCAAACTCGATGTATTTTTTCATAGGTTTGGGCCAGGCTTGGGCTATTCATTATTTAGCTAGGCCCTATAAAGCCCGGCCCGGCCCATGCTCTAGTCTAATAATCAGCTAATACATCAGTTTTAGCAATTTAGTGAATATTTTTTTTGAATTTTTGAATTTAAATATTTTTTATGAAAATAACCTGTAAACATTTTTATTCCTTAAAGAATGCTTATGGGGACAAATCCCATTTTACTAAATATTGATTATTATAATAGCTATTCATAAATTTTAACAATTAGCTATTTTATAGCATAGGGTTAACCAATTTTCAATATTAAATCGAATTGTAAATGCATTGTTTTGTTCTCTGTATTGAATTCATTCAACAATTAATATTATTGGTAGCATGCCAAATTTTACTACCAGCATCACTAACCAAATTGCCCCTCCAACCGTCATCCTGTCACTGACACTGATGTAGCCGAATTTTGACTATGAAGCAAATGTAGCATGTTAAATGTCAATTGTTAATTCAATGTAACAAAATGATAAAAAAATTTTATTTTGCTCTATGATAATGTATCGTAATTAAATTTGGGAAGTTTAAACATTGTGTTTTGTTTATAATAAATTTCATTCACTGATTGTAAAGGATGTTCATGTTCTAACCCAATT
The DNA here is from genome assembly GCA_949673415.1 of Euphorbia schlechtendalii. Classification (NCBI taxonomy): domain Eukaryota; kingdom Viridiplantae; phylum Streptophyta; class Magnoliopsida; order Malpighiales; family Euphorbiaceae; genus Euphorbia; species Euphorbia schlechtendalii. Next base: position 3,723 of record CATIWQ010189751.1, on the reverse strand, counting down.
CTGTTCTTCGCCAAGTTGATTTATTAATCTAATTATTTAATATCATAAATAGACTTATTTCTTCAACCCTTCTCCAAATAATATTTAGTGCGAAAATAGCACCATTATTATAGTTTACACATATACACGCGAGCATCATTGGCATCTTATCGTTGTACAAGTTACAGCTTCAAAATGTGAATTATAATAATTATTTAGGGGCATTATGTTTCAGGTACAACAAACTTAAATTATTTAGGGGCCATCAAATTTTGATCAAGAAATCCACCATCCACAACAAGATCATGCCAGTAATTAAAGCAGAATCATCACAACAATGAGAAACAGAATCAACCTTTAGTGGCTCTTTGCTTTCAGAATAATGAAGAGCACTCGGTGCTCGAGAGAGAGTGGAAACACCAAATCTTCTAGCTACCACAACAGCTGCTTGTTGAGTTCCAACTCATAATTTTCTGCTAAAACACATATAAAATAGAATAAACAATAGTCGATCTAAGAAAATTCATAACTGTGGAAAACATGTTTGATGACACAGCGGGACATGACCATATCATGCGCCAAAGGTGTTGGAATTGTTGATGGACCCCTAGTTCTAAAGGCATTGGTTCATGCAGTGTTACATTATAAAGACAATAATCTACTACATTTATACCTTGTGCTATAATATGAGTAGAGTATCCATTAATTGATAATCATAAATGTCCCAAGTATGTTTTAATCATGGGAATGAATGAAACGAAAGACTTGTATGTTGGATGATCTATAGCAATGTAGTTGCTATGTCACTTGGTAAAGTAGATAATGAACATGGGCACATGTTGAAAACATGGGGCTGGACCGATCTACACAGCAAAGTCGCATGGTTGTATGTCATAGACAATTTGCTGAGTAGGTCTCAGTTGTCCTCGGACTTGATTTCAACTTATTACGGATGTGGAATTGAGTATGCTGTAGTATATTATTAAGGGGTCCTTCAATATTGGATTACAAGTACGGGGTATGCTCGGTATATTTCATGACCACATTAGTAGTAGTGTTGAAGTGATAAGATTGCCATTCGATTTGATAAATCGAAATGAATCACCGGCCACTTGATGAATAAAAGTGATAAGGATGTCCAATAAGTCGTTGACTTATTTTATCATTTTATTCTAGATCAAGAAATACGATGAACTGCATAAGGGGTGACAACCACCATGCCTCTTGTTCATCATATTGATGTCAGCTAGCAAAGGACTTTGTGAGATAACTACTGGGTTCAGTATCTTTAATAGACGGTTGTATTCTGTCTCAATTGGGGGCTATAATGGTTTGCTAGATTCTGCTTACAGTCTATGGGTGAATCCCGTTGCCAACATATGGACAGACCCAAAGGATCACAAGCTTAGAACTATGAATCTGTGATTTCTTGTAAATTCAATGTTACAACACTTGATGAAGAATAGATTTCTAATTAATTGACATGTCAAGTCAATGTAATTGAATAATCTAACTCCATGTAATTTATATATAATGTATTTTATGTTATTCATTAAAGTAAAATAAGTTGATTAAATGTATTCATATATGGTATTTATTTAAATAATAATTAAATAAATTCATGTATTAAATAATTTAATTGAATAAATTTAATCAATAAAATTGTCATGCTAAAATAAGTAATTAGCTATTTAAGTTAATTGAATTAATATATATAGTATGACATTAAATTTAATTAAATATAAGGTTTTAATTTTCTTCAAGGGGTTAATTTGTTAATTATAAAAGATGGCATTTAAATTTGTTTAAGGAATAAAACTAAGGGGTTTAATTATTTTTTTATGGGAATATAGATTAAAAACTCAGAATGAGTAATTGTTTACAACAAAAGAACAAATAGAGGTAGGCACCTCTTCCATGTAAATAACAGGGGAATTAAAGTGGACTCCCCACTTTGCAAGCTCATGAGCAGCTTTATTGTGCTCCCTTCCTTCAAATTGAAATTGGATAACATCAAAGGCCTCTTCAATTATCTTTATCTCTTATACAACAGCCCCAGCATAACTTGAATAGGTTGTAATTCCCTTACACGATTGAATAGCGGGTATGCTATCCGAAGCCACAATTAATCTTCTGAAGCCTGCTAGACTTGCGAATTGCATTCCAGTTGAAATGCTCCAGAGTTCACCAATTAACACTGAAGCGCAATCTCCCAATGGGGCTGTTCCTGACATAAGAACTTCACTATTCCAATCGCGCATAATGAAGCATGCTCTACAATCTGAAAATGATTTTGGCACTGCTGCATCAACATTTAATTTGAAATAGTCTTCAGGAGGTGGAATCCATTGTTTAGCGATTTGTCTATCTGCCATGTGCCTTACAATTTGCTTCGGTGTAATCCAGCTTGTTGCGAACTCACGAATTTGGCTTATGACCTTCTGGATGGATAGATCCTGTTTTTCGTGGACAATTTTATTGTGCTCCCACCACCACCACCAAATCCCTGTGCAGAATAATTGTTGTTCCTCATTTGAGAGAGCCTGCAAAACTTCTTGAATCCAATAACTACATTTATCACTTGCCATTTTATATACTTTATGAAAGCCAAGACCTTTCCAAACTTTTTTAACCACATAGCAATGTTTAAATAAGTGCAGCATACTTTCTTCTAATCTACTGCAGAAAATGCATACCGTACTCACTTGGATACTTTTCCTGAACAAATTCAGCCTGCACGGGAGGATTTCATTTGCCACACTCCATACACAATATTTAATCTTGGGTTGAATATTTAGCCTCCAGATTTTATTCCAAAGGGGCAGGGGCCCATTTGACGAGTGTTAACCGGCAGCTAAATTGACATTTTTCCTCAGAGCACATTGATAACCCATTTTAACAGTGTATTTACCCAACTTATCAAACCTCCAAAACAGCGAATCCTCTATCTGGGTTCGTGAGAGGGGAAGTTTAAGAATAGACTGAGCTATATCTTCCATAAAGAATTCTTTTATCAAGTTGCACTAGTGGAAAAAGGACCTATAGGATCGCACCATTTGCGAGGCTTTTACTAGAAACCGTCCATAAAAGCTGGTAAAGAAACATGAGCATTTATTACGGACGATTTTTACGTAATAACCGTCCGCAATGCTCATTATAAAAACACGGAAGAATTATTGCGGACGGTTGTTACGTAACAACCGTCCGCAATGCTTATTTAAGTATATCGGACGGTTCTATTAAAAGAACCGTCCGTAATACTAATACTTTCCGTCAAATTCTTATACTTTGCAAACGCTTGTGGCGCAACGACCGTCCGCTTTTCCTTCCAAAATAACCATCGCATCGCGGACGGTGGTTATGTAATGACCGTCCGCAGTGCCTTAAACTCAAATATATCCCCCAAATCGATCACTGCAGCATTAAAAATCCCTAAATCATTCTCACTGCTAAATCCACAACCTCTGTCGCATCTCCATCGCTCCACCACCTCCGTCGTTGATTTACGCCTGCTCTGGTCTTTCTATCCTTACCTCCCTGCGATTCTTCCACAGCCGAAGTTACTCTGTTACACGTATCGGGTGATTTTTCAGGCGCACTCCATCGCAACCGCAAAGGTAATTCTCATCCTAATCTTACCTATAAATCTCTCTACGATTTGTAATTAATAGGTTATGAAGTTGCGATTCATGAATGTTTTTTTTAGGAAATTCGATTAATTTAATTGATTTCTTCAACTGTTGC
>CATIWQ010189640.1:0-15749 GCA_949673415.1 Euphorbia schlechtendalii | reverse complement strand
AAAAAGAAGAATTAAACAAAGAAGGAATACTTACAGAGAGTAGAATTTTATACTCCACTTTCAGGAGTCTTCTTTATACAGAGTAATAACAAAAAACTTGAAGAAGTAGAAAGTTAATGGAGTTCATTACCTTTTGAGTTTTAGATTCTTCAATTGATAAAAGCAAAGTACCTCAAGTCCTCTGATCTCAGAATGTAGGATTCTTGAAATGAAAGAGCAGTTCCCCGCACAAAGTAAATAGAAGCAATTAAAATCTCAGTTCCAACTCAAGAACTGAAAAGCTTAAGCCAGGATATCTCAAAGAGCATTATAGAATAACGAGGGAATAGTAAAAAATGATTTTTAAAGAACTTTTGACACATGAACTTACAAAAGATATCTAGCGTCAAACTAATAAGAAAAATCACTTTATACAGCATGCATATAGACTCGATTCATACGCAAACAGGCTCTGATACCATATGTAGTTACTTAAACCAGATTATATCGCATACAATCATATAGAAATTACTGAAAAAATTTGCAGAAATAAAGAGAACACAAGATTTATAGTGGTATCCTGGGAGTTATGAATTCCTAGACTAATCCACTATTGGAGCGAGTAATTTTATTAAGTAAAGGGCACTGAAGACCACGGCAAAGAGTACAAAACAAGCCACAATAGAAAACTCAGTTTAAGTTCTCCAAGATTACAACACAGAAGCAATAAAAGGCACAAACACCGAAAGACCACAGCAAATAAGACTAAAGAAACACAAAATAAAGCGAATACACCTTTGGCGAAAAGCTCAGATCAGCTGATGAATCTTCCCTTGAAAGAGCACCAACAAAACCTTTAGTCAACTTAAAATTGCCTCCAAAGAACTTAACATTGATCCATGCAAAAGAATCGCTTCACTGAAGAGAACTCAAATCACAAAATCACCTCAGAGAAGAAGCAAACAGAAAAAGAAAAGTCTAGGGTTTTGAAATGGAAAAATGAAAAGTCTTGAATGGAGAGAGAAGAAAGAAAAGGATTATATATTGAAGAAAAGAAACAAAACGCAACGCTTAAGCAATAAACCTTCTAGGTAGAATCCGGGTCTTAAATGGGCTTTGGTTCATTGGGCTTAGCTCAATACATCGGATAATATCCCCAACACTAAGCAAGCTAGCTAAGAGCGAAATCCGAATCGAATTCGTCAAGACTCAACGACTCATTTGATATTAATATTGTATCAGATTTAGCCTTGGCTCAGTATATCAAGTTGACAAATCGAACCATTGCTCTTCATTGTCAAAATTCAATATATGATTAAGAGCTTGTAGTTAATTTATGTGCGGTTCAAACTCGAATACAATTGACATAATAAAAAAAAAATTTGGCATTTCTCCGAGAGGTTTTGTTGAATTGGTTGTTGAGATATTAGTTGGTTTTATAGTGTGCTGTTAATAAATATATTTATTTTGATAGGAAAAAGAAGGCTGCCATGAACAGAGCTCGAAGAGTTGGGCACTCTTAGCAAAATTATGATCCAAATTATATCCACCGTAAAATTAATTTGCATTTAGGTAGTGTACTTCCACTCCACGTGAAACAGTTGAAAACTGCGAAATGAAGATCATCCTGAATTGTAAAAAAAATTGTACTTCATTTATTTTGAGACTCAGTTTCAATCAATACTTCTCATATAATAAGAGTAGAACTTAAATTTCCGAACTATAATTTGTAAGTATATGTTTTAGTTTATGTTAATTTGTGGTGAGTATTTACTGATTAAAATAAAGAGGGAATCAAATCAAAATGATTTGTCTATTGAAGCTTACTATATAGAATTAATGGCATAATGAATTGTACTACAAATGTTGAAAGTAGAATCCCTAGGCAAATAATATTAAAGTTGATTTGCTGGTAAGGATTGGTTGGCTTTATGAGAACAGAATATATCATATAATTATGTTCAATAAAGTTGATGATTGAGAATTAATGTTAAACACACTATTTACTATTGGTAATTCAATTCAACCTTTGTATTAAGTGGGCGATTTCGATTTTGCTTCCATTTCCTATTCTTTTCCTAAAGTTTGAAGAAAATAAAAATGTTAACCAAATAATAGTAAAAAAATATATATATTTGTTGATGTTACTGATTTATCGATGTCTAATACTCTTTCTGGTTCTTAATATTTGTCATTTTAGATTTTTCATCAAAACCAATAAAACATTTAATGCACTGACTATTTTATTCATTTTACTTTATAATAAAATTCTCTCTCTTCTTAATTACCAACTTATAAATTAATCTACACTTAATCTTTTATTCAATTTATGCAAGTGTCCATTAGGAAAATCTTGTTAAAAAATGTATTGATATTTTAAAATGACAAATATTAGAAACCAAAGTAAAAAGTATAAAATGATAAATATTAGAAATTAAAGTGCATTGATATTTTCAACAACTCACCTTTAAAATCAGGTATTTTCATCTTGGAGATGATCCAAGATCACTTGGAACCACGTCAACTTCCATATATGATGTCAAACGGTACTCATTAACGTTATTGATGTTTCATTAATACAAGGATACTCCCATAGTAAGTGATTTGAAATTCAAACATAAGCAAACTATGTTCACTCTAGTAGTTCATATAATACTATCTTACCTTTGTAATTAAAGACATCGAGTTTGGCAAATGACAATTGTTCAAACACGCTTTAATAGGTGCAACTCCAATCAAACCTGAAGTTTGATAGATGATAATGTGTAATACTCCCCCTGTCTACTAAATATTGTCATTTTAGAGGATTTCGTTGTCTCTTTTTTATTGTCATTTTGTATTTCCAAGATGTTTTTTTCTAAGTTTTCTATTTATACCCTTATTAATTTGTTCAACTTCCAAGATAATTATATCCTAATCTCCAATAACAAGAGAAGACTATAGGTCAAATTGTTTTTATTGAACAAATTAATGTTCTTGAAAATTGAATAGGACATTTATGAAAGGGTAAACTAGTAAATCATTTCATTTGGTTAGTTATCTTAAAAATCGTAAATTAGTTAAAACGACAATATTTAGTAGACGAAGTGAGTAATTGGTTCAAAAACACATGTAAAGATGTAAATTAAACATCAAATTGAATTTTAATACAATCTAAAATGCTAAATTAATTTATTTTGTAATATTTTAAGTGCAACTCCACAAATTCATTTATATCATTAGACTTATCAAACGTATGTAATCTGTTTAAATACATATAAGAATTATAAATTAAGCTTTTACACCCAAACATGTGAAATTAAATCAATTAGATTCAAATTGTAATAATAAAGTTAAAACATAAAAGTTGAAATATTTGTTTGTTTCAAGTAATTGTAGGACTGGAATCATTCCAACTAACAGTTGGAGAAGTTTCAGAACCAAATTTGAGATGAAGACAAGACATATTCACATGGTAATACTGTAAAATATGCAATTATTCATTTCTCTATAATATTTTATATATATACAGAGAGAGGAATAGAGTACTAGCAACATTGCCAAATATATCAAATAATTGCTATGGTATAGCTCTTTTTTCTGCAATCAGAGGGACAGCTTAAAAAAGGCTTTTCTATAGCGACAAGCCACGCAAAAACCTCGATTCCAAAATGTAAACAATGAGTTAACTTGGATATTGAAATTAATTTATGCTCATTTGTTAAAAGTGTTTTTCACCATATAATTTTTGTTTTGAGAGTTAAATCCTGCAAAAAAAAAAAGAAAAATATAAACAGAGTTACTCGGGGCTGAAAAAAAAAGCTCAAACTCCATGTAAGGACAAAAGAACGTAAAAAAAGTTGCAAAACGTAAATAAGTTTCCAAAAAAAGAAGAATCGAACTGTAACCGAGTGAATGGAAACTGAACAAGGGAGGATGTTTCTTACCGTTCAATTTTTACATGCGGGTCCACAACTAATGATTTAATTATTTGCCAAAGAGTTGACAACATCACGAACTAATTATAACTGAATTGGATGAGAAACTCAATTCATTAAGTATACCAAGGATGCATGGCAAAAAATTTTGTGGCTCTACTTTTTTAACTTTGTCATACCTACCTACTACTCAGCTACAAATAAGCAAAGCTTCATTTAAGAATGATATTGCTATGGCACAAATAGTAAACAAAATGGGAATAAACATAGAATTGTTTGTTGTTACATAAAAATCTTAATTGCCTGCAACACAGAAGAATCGTATACTTGATCGTTTGTATGACTGCATATATGGAAGCAAATCAAGTGGCTTTTGTGTTTCGGTTATGTCCGTGATAGTAAGGTTTGCCTGATCTGCGAGTTGAAGAAAGCAATCGAAGGTGTCGACATTGCGAATGACACATGCAATGTAAGCAACAGGTGGGCGTCGTTTCTTTTGTTCAGCACTTTGAAAAGCATTACAGTTAAGTTCATCTGAATTGCATGCACGAAAAGCTTCACCTTCATTTGCGCTACAAACTTTGGCCCCAGCGCTACTATCCTGGCCCTTGAGTGTGTCTTTTGGTGTTCGATTACTCAGAAGGATATCAAGTACTTGAACAAGATCTGGAAGGCAGGTTGGATCATAAATTATATCTGCGCCTAAGCTGTAAAAGGATAAGGTAGATACATCGCAATGGATTCGCTAAAAATGTAAATAAATTACAAGCATCATAATAAGTAAAAAGCGTACTAGATAACAATTTTATTTGCATTACTCACACAATATCAGGCATGAACTCCAGGAGGTCAGCCTTTCTAGCAGATTCCCAGGGGAGATGGATGCAGTGCACCTGATATTTATAGACCATTTCAGATTCTTACAACGGTTTGCATAATCATTTATAACGAACTTTGCACATTTCTGCTTTTACTAAATCTCCCAGGAATAAAATAAACCGTTTGTTTAAAATACCAAACAAAATCGTATTAGTCAACCATGTAAGGATTTAAGATTTAATTGCATCTCCAAAGGTAAGTTTCATGAACAAGCACAGTGAATTTACAGCAACCAACCTCATCATATTCCACATGACATTGACAGGTAGGTATTGTTAGGCTTTAGGTGTCATTTAATTGTTTTATGTCCATTTATACCCAGTGTTGTCGTTGTACTTATTAATTCTGAGTTGTAAAGTCTTTTGTGAGCGCAAAGCCCACTTATCATTGCCATGATCCAATTAAGCTGTTTTGAACCGAGAGAGCTATTTAAGTGCTTTTTGTAACCTTTAGGGTTTTCAGTTTTCTTCTTTTTCTGCTTTTTCTCCTTCCGTTTCTTGCTGCTACGATTGTTTGGCAATTTCATGCCTTTGCCGTCTTATTCATCTATTCTTTATCATTTCTGATATATGGCTGTGATGAACCCCACATGCAAGTTGTTAGCAGGGTTGTTAGGCAGTTATTGCTTGCGTTACTAGTTTGGGGGCTATATAATCTGCTATCAATTAATGGTTAGTGTGTGCTTTTGTTTAGATTGTATTTTGCTTTGCTTAAAAATCTTCTTCTCTGATTTTCTGTTAAGGATTAGATTTTAGGGTTAATACTTTTCTATAAAAACTCTTGTGTGTGCGTCTCCATGACTTCATCAGTAATCAATAAAGCAACTCCCTTAGATATTTGGATTAGTCATTCAAAAGATTGGCACATTAAGACCAATCGGGGCGGACCAAGTAGAAATCGATTGTGTACTGTGTATGAATGATTTACTGCTTTTGATATTTTTGCACTACAGGTATAGTCCAAATACAAGAATGAAGTGGCAAAATTTATTAAGATTAAGCAACCACATATTAGTCTTTTATTCCTCTTTTCCGCCAAGATAAACTCTAGCAGCTGCTTAAACAAATATTGTTATGAATTAGGAAAAGGCAGGCGTTTTTTTCACTAGATTGCTACATTTCATCAATTAAACACACAAAATGTCTTCACGAATCATATATTCTTGACATACCAAGATTTTTAAAAATTATTACAAATAAATCTTGGCAGGAAATTTGTGATAGTTACAATGGACCCAAATGATCAAACTCAAAACATTCATCTTTTACTGAGAAGTTCCCAGATACAATCTTACTTAAATTTTAAAGCATCTCCTACAGATGTTATTTTTCTTCACGCATACGCATTTGTCCAATCTTTCCAATACGGTGTGTCATCTTAAATTTTGAAGATTGTCTATTCAATAGACAATACAAATGGAACTTCAAAACAATAATTTTATTTTATTTTAATTATGAAAGAAGTTATTTAGTAATTTATTTAATATTTTTTGTTATTAATTTATTTTGAAAAAATACATTTCAATGTCAAATGAACAATATATTGTGGCTAGCTTTCTTTAATGTCTTGTCTATCTTACCAGTTACTAAATCATCAATATGAATTCTCTTTTAGAACCCACAATTTATTATCAAATCATAAATAAAATACACTTACTGTATATAGATCTTGCATGGATCTTCCTGGCATAATGGTGTCAACTTTCACATGATTCAAATCCAAATTAAGCTTCATATTTGACAAAGTTGATAAGTCACCATCACTCAATACAACCTGTATCAAGTGCAAAGAACTTGTTTTTCTTAAATTTACCAATAAATGTTGAGACTGATAAAGCAAAATGTACATTAGATTCGAATGGTCTGCAGGGGAAACCAGGCCATATAATATATAAATTGGATTACTTATCCTTGAGAACTGCCACAACAAATTTTGTAATGTATAACAGCTCATGCGAGAAAAGAACGTTGAAAAAAAGATGGGACATGGAATAAGGCATTAAGGGGTAATAATAGAGTATCTATATAGGTAGATGTAGACAAAGAGAGACTTTCAGCTAATAAATGGTGTGAGATAAGAAACTAGGGAAGCTTCAGAGAAATTATTGAGGAATCGGTTATAAACTTACCGGTTACTGGGTCTGGGAGAGCTCTATTAATAAAAGTTCTTACTCTATATTGTTGAGATTGTTCTACTATTGGTTTCTTATTCTCTATCAGGATCAATAACACAAGGATTTGCTTGTATTCCCATTTTACTTTTTAAATATGTGAGCGATGGAGATGAGTAACGAGTAAACATCACATCTATATCACATAAAAACAGAGAAACCACACAAACTAAATCAGCTTGAGTGCCCCAATAAAAGTCTTCAGCAAATCAGTGTTGTAAGATTTTATAGTCTTATTATTGTCCATCATTAATGTTCAAAACTAGATCATATAACAATTCAGAAAAGATGGGACTGGACTACATTATGCTAAATATCTCACAAACGAAAATAGTGCAATGTTTTCCATATCACTAGCATTTAAAACTAGCTTCTGAAACCATGGACATGATATCAAATCATTGATACATACCTTGGAAGCTTTTACATGAGAAAGGCAAAGTCCAACCAAACCAACTCCAGACCCAATCTGCATTCAGTTTTTAAGCAAGAACCAAGTGCATCAGGATGCTTGGAAGCATTAAAGGACAAGCATTACTTGCATTAAAAGCACAATTTTACGCTTTCAACAAATAAAAGCACTAAAGTTTAGATTAACAAATGTAGCAATTACAGCAGATACACTACAAATGTATAAACTTAAATGAAGTAGACAAGGTGATTCAAGAATAAGAGAATATAATTGGTCATGTAATTACCTCAAAACATGATTTATTTGAAAATATTTCTGGAAAAGAAAGGATGAACTCTGACATGTACAAACTTGAGGGCCAAATAGAACACCTGTAAAGAAAACCAACAGGAAGTCACGCAGCATTGGTTATTTGGTGGCATACAAAGGATTTAATATAGATTCAAGGTACGACAAGATATATCTTTTTCAATGGATATGGCGAACAGAAGATATAAGCAACTTTCCACCATGCTCTATATTCTATAACGAGTCACCTAATAGAATCATTACACTCAAAAGTTAAAACTTTGATTTAATTCTTATTGTTATAATTTATATAATCTGGCCAAGGCCTTTGTCTGTATCATATCCTGCAAAGATTTTCAGAGAAAGAATGATCCATACCCGGTGTCTCCTTCAAGCATGTTGAGTGAACAATGCAATGGGATCACCAATTTTCTAGATTCAGGACAACTTGGATTTCCATAACAGCCTAGAAGTGACCAATTCATCAATTGAGCTCAAATTTGAAATTCTCTTACATCACATGATAAAATATATTACCATCAGGATATATAAAAGAAATGAATTTGCAGACCCTCGAATTTGCTTTGCCTGAAATATCATCCTACCAAAACAGAGATCAAGTGACTAGCAATACAAGTACAAAGAGCATCATGCACTCAACATATTTTCAAGCTTGAAAAGTACCTTAAAAGAAGTCGTATAATAACCATATTGTTCATAAAATTCATCCAAAACAGTACCCTGTCTTGATTCAACCTCAAAAATAAGCTTCTTCACAATATTCTTCACATAAGCTTCTTTTCCTTCTCCCACCTGCAATCACGCAACTAGAACATGTAATTGTGGAAAAGTCCTAATTGCCAATATTTGCATTTCAAGTATCCCCAAAACTCTCTGCCATGAAAATAATCTCTCTCGTTTGCAATTAATCAAAATTTGAGACAAATGTTACCAACTAATTACCGCAGCGCTTACACAATTGTCCCAAATAAACCTCTGCACTCTTTCTGTAACCAAACCTCCCCCACACGCTCTACATTTCAATCAATCCAAGACATGCATAAAACAATTACATTCATCAGATACAAATCTAGCTAATGAAACATATACACAGCCGTGTCATGTGGAATATAGAAGCTTGGAGTTCACTAAATACGATTAGTTAATTCCAGAGTGAGTCAAGAGAATAAAAAATACCTTGCTAAGGACATAAAAGTATCTGTAGTTTCCATGGCGAGGAATGCAGAGATTAAATGGAGGCCCGGAGGGAAAGTAGGGTCGAGCTTTAGTTCTGCCATGGGTGGAAGTTGATTAGGGTTTTGGAGGGACTAGAAAATTTGAAGAAGCTCAAGCTTGCAGAACAGAAAAACGGGGAAAACTTAATCTATTAAATATTTAGGATAATAATATGTAAAATATAACCTTAAAAATGCTTCCCAATATTTTCACAATAAAACTCATGGTTTTGAAAACCAGACCGGAATGGCCGGTCGGACCAGGTCTGATCGGAACCGATCATTGATCCGGTCGGTTTTCACCCGGTTCAATGTCTGATCAAAGATCGGATGTTGATCGGTTGAACTGGCCGGTAGGATCTGGTTGAACCGGAAACCGGTTGCTCTAACCGGCCGGTTCACTTAATCTTGTTAAAAATAATTTTTTTTAAAATTTTTTGTAATAGGTAGAAATCAAACTCAGAACCTTCAGCTTGTTATCCATTATAACCACCACTCAACTACAACACTTATTTGATACACATTTGTATTATATCTCTTTTATAATATCTATATAAAATTTTTACTTAGTTTTAAATTAAGTATTTACTTTATTTATTTAGTGTATTGTGTAAATAAATTTATCATATCTTATTTAAATAATATTTTTTCAATTTTTAGAAAATCAGGTTCGATCACCGATTTAATCCGGTTGAACTTTAAATTCATGAATCACCATCTTCACCGGTTCGATGACCGGTCCGGTTCTGAAAACCATGATAAAACTACATAAGTAAACATTGTATTAATATGACATAAAATATTTTGCATCATATAGTTTTCATTCTTTTGTTACATAGATAATGCAATATATATGTAAATGTATCTCATGACTTAGCAAGTGATCTAATCTTATTATCTTATAAGACTTTTAACCAACATTATAAAAATTAAAATTTAATTGATAAAATATAAATTGTAGCAATATATAAAGGATGGGTACGTATATAGTCTATTCATTATCAAAAAAAGGCATTCAACATGTCACTTAAATTTGAGATTTGATTAAATAAATAAACAAGTCCATTTAAACATAAACATAAACAACACATGATAAAAAAAGTGTCATATGTTTATTTTATTAACTATTTTAAAAAATGAACAAAGTAAAACTTATTTAGAAAATAAATTTTACTATTTTAGCTTCAATTAATGAACATCTTATTGATGAATTTAATTAGAATTAAATTTTAAATATCTTTTTATGAAAAAGAAATCAGAATATAAGTGAAAGCAAAATTTAAAAACGGTACGAATTTTGTTATAGTATTCTAAATTTTAATGAATATAATATGAAACTTTAATAGTCATGCGATTTTTATTTACTTCCAATTAATTAATTTTCTTGAACATTATCAAAAAAATTCTTAATCTAATTAAATTATAGTATATTAAGCAAAACGCCTACGCTTTTCATTCCCGCCATTCGGAGAATTCACAACAAGTGCGAGTTTCATTTCTCTCGTCTGTCTTCTTCTCCAGAAAAAGCAACGGCAAATTACCTCGTCAAAATTTCAAATCAGTTAAGCATCATAATTCTCTCTGTTTTCGAATCTATATATAAGGTTATAGAGATAGCAATTTCATCTCATTCCTCAGTATTTGAATATTGGCACTGCTGGTGCTCTCAGATTTTGCTTAGTTTTACGTTCTGTCGGCTTTCGATTGTCAGAGTAGTAAGTTTCTTGACGATTTGAACCTCCATTTTTTATTTCCTGTCAAATCAAGCAAAGTATCGTTATGTATCTGATCGCAGTATCGTGCATTACCAATTAGGATCGGAATATGAGACTTTTCTCTCAATTCAGATGATTAGAGTCGATTTGAAATTAAACTTGTTGCAATTTTTGAACAGATCTGCTTATCCGGAGGTGGAACAATGGCAGCTATGACAGTGTGTTGTCGGCTCAGACCTCTGAGCTCCAAAGAGAAAAGAGATATCGGCGATGCTGTTTGCACACGTTGTTTGGATACGGAAACTTTCATTTTCAAGGTCAATGCTGAACTACAATTTTTCGTTTTGCACTTATAATTTATTGATCTCTTAGGCTATTTACATTGATCTTCGACAGGATGAGAAAGAAGAATTGTCCTTCAGTTTTGACAAGGTCTTCTATGAGGAATCTGCACAAACGGACGTTTATCAATTTTTAGGTCTTCCAATTGTTCGAGGTCTAATTCGTTACACATGTCCCTCTTTTGTGATGCTATTGTCTGAAGTCATCTTTGTTTCCAGAAAAATTGTGTTTCTTATGCAATGCTTTATTATGTATGGAGCAGATGCTGTAAATGCAATCAATGGGACAATCATAACTTATGGTCAGGTTAGCTCGAGTAGGAATATTCTCTGGTGGATGTTCATCAACATTTTTTTCTCGATTAATATACTATTTAGATATGTGATGAATCTGTATCAAAGAAATTTTCAGATTGTGATTGGAATTTGCGCTTTCTTTATTCAAGTGATTGTATCACGATGGCTAACTATTTCACTTACAAATCCTTTTCTTGGTCATGTCATCAATTATAATTATTAGACTAATAGGTTTAATTAATCAATAAGAAAGTTTCATAGGCGACTTGTCTGGAAGTGTACCTTGAGCCTTGAGACTGTGGCTTGAAGGCTTTTAACTGTAATTTGGGCGACTTGGCCTTATCAATTGTACTTTGGGCAGAAATACAACAATTCAAATTTTATATCAAGGGCTGGCGCATTCACAGATTGGCTCATTTTTATCTCTTAATGCTAAGATGAATTTGCTAATTTGCTTGCAAATTTTTTGTTATTAACAGACTGGAGCTGGGAAGACCTACAGCATGGAGGTTATTATGTAATTTTCACAGATATAGTCAAAAGTTATGAATGTATATTACATTATAAATTTCAACATGTTAAGCAGGGGCCTAGCGTCCTGGAACTTGATGAACTTAAGAAAGGATTGCTTCCGAGAGTTGTAGATGGTCTATTTGATTGTGTTAAATCAGTTGATTCATCAGCCAAGTACACAATCAAGTTGTCAATGGTATTGAGAAGCGCTCTCTTTCCAAAATCTGCATTATTTTATGATTATGTGTCTTATTTGATATTCTGTGACTCTATTGGCTGCTTTTCAGGTAGAAATATACATGGAGAAAGTCAGGTGTGCAGGCAATATATGTTATACTCAATATTTAATTTTCTTTTTACATATTTTCTGTTTTGTTTGACAGCCGTGATGGAAAATAAGCACATAAAATTTGCAAATGTGCTATATCATATGCAGACTTGGATATAAAATCACTGCTTTCTGTGTTGCAGGGATCTTCTTGATCTAACAAAAGACAGCATATTGATTAAGGAAAGCAAAGTGCATGGAATTTTGCTATCTGGAGTAACAGAGGTGAGCTTACTTCTTCTTCATTATGCTTAATCCAGTCTTGGTAGTAATCCAGTGAAGTGAGCAAGCTTTTATTTTCTTTTATGTAATAGAGACTTCGGATGTAATTCTTTATTGAGAAATATGGGGCATTTATGCCAAATTTGTTGATTGTGGGGTTTGAACCCACAACCCCACACTTCTTGGATTTTCCAAGGGTGGATGTAATTCTTTAATAATCTATTAGTGAAAAAGCTGAAAAGGGGTTAGGATTTTGAGCACGAGCCCATATTATTGATGTGCGGAACCAACAGCAATACTTACCGATCTTTTCTCTTGTTTCCAAAATACTAAATTTATAACCTCCTTTTCTTAGTGAGAATGTAATTTCTTACCGAGACACAATTTATGAAAATTTATTGGTAGGTCAAACTGAGATGTTTATCATATCAGCAATTAAAAACCATGACTCAGTTATAAAAATATATCTTAAATTGTTACTTGGTGGTGAGTTCTTTTACCGTGACTCAGTTATAAAAATATATCTTAAATTGTTACTTGGTGGTGAGTTCTTTTACCGTTTCCTTCTCCAGATTACTATTTTGGACTCAGCTGAAGCTTTACAAAACTTACATGTAAGAGATTCGCAATGACTTTGTGTCTTCATCTTTATTTTTGTACATGGTCCGACTTCTGATGTTTTATTTCATAATGTAGAGTGGGATAGTAAACAGAGCAGTTGGAGAGACTCGTATCCCCTTTTTTAGTGAAAAAGTTGAGTTGTATGTTTCTTCTTAGTATTGTTTGCATAATAGAAAGCTATGTTGTTAAACATGTCATTCATACTCTGTTGCATGCAGTATTAGAAGTTTATTTTGCTGGACACTTAACATGGATAGAAATGAACATGGCCAGCAGTAGAAGTCATTGTATCTACATATTTACAGTTCAACAAGAGCTCGCTGATAAAAGGTACTGCTATATGTTTCTTATCCTGAGATCTAAAGTTGCAAGTTTTTAATTGTTTGATGTTACCTGGCAGGGTTAAAACTGGTAAAGTGATTCTTGTGGACTTAGCAGGGTCAGAGAAAGTGGAGAAAACTGGAGCTGAAGGAAAAGTTCTCGAGGAAGCCAAAACTATCAACAAATCTTTGTCAGCCTTGGGAAATGTGATAAATGCTGTGACTAGTCCAACCAAAGCAAGCCATATACCATATCGCGATTCCAAACTTACACGGATACTTCAAGGATCTCTGGTTTGTTTTCCAAATTAAGTCCATCTCACCATGCTCTTTATTGTTTTTTTTTCTATCGAGGATCCTATGGTTCCTATCTTCAGGGAGGGAACTCAAGGACTGCGCTATTGTGTTGTTGCTCACCTAGCCTTTCAAATTCAGCAGAAAC
The DNA here is from genome assembly GCA_949673415.1 of Euphorbia schlechtendalii. NCBI lineage: Eukaryota > Viridiplantae > Streptophyta > Magnoliopsida > Malpighiales > Euphorbiaceae > Euphorbia > Euphorbia schlechtendalii. Next base: position 2,070 of record CATIWQ010189640.1, on the reverse strand, counting down.
TCTGTCCACTCTTCGCTTTGGTACAAGGTATGCAAATCCAAAGCTTGCTTGTTTAATGAAAAACGTAAAACTAGAGGAGGGAAAGGGAAGGTACAGTATCATAAAGATCATTTGGATATTCTCTACTCTCTTTTTGCCATCTTAGTTAGAAAAATGCTGTAATGATTCTTTAAATGAAAGCATTCAATCTCAAGTCCCTTGCAGTCTAGTACTTATCAAGTCCTTTACTCTCTAAATGTGACATATTGAGGTCATTTGACGACTCGTATATTTTCGGGCTTGACACTTGGTAGGGCAAAGCATATCAAGGCATCAACTATTGTTTATAGCAGTGAATCCAAAACTCCTAAGAAGCATAAGGATGATGTTCTGATTAAAGATGAAGCATGTGAAAGGGTTCTAAATAGGGTGAGGCTCTGAAGTTGTCACGTTATTGTTCAAAACTGTGTCCTTGATGTTAAAAAATTGTATACATGCAGTTGAGGGAGAGACTAGGTGATGAAGATATTGAGTTACTAGAAGAGTTATTCATACTGGAAGGCATATTATTTTTTCCAAATTCAGTTGAAGATTTGGAATCAGCTTGTGAAGATATTACTACAAAAACAATTTCCTCCTTGCAACAGGCTTTAGAAGAGCTTGCAACTAATTTTGATGAGGTAAGAAAAATTATTTATATATTCGCTCGTGGAATTAGTTAATCGTATGTTTGCATTGTTTGGTTAGTTAGAGACTTAAGAGTGAAATATCATGAATAACCATATCTAAATTTTCAAATTTTAACATATATGAAACTTTTGTGATGACTTTGCAGGTTAAAAGAGAGAACATGGCTCTTAAGGCCAGATTAGCAGCTGCTGATGCTGAGCCCAATGCAGTTGGAGAAAATGAAAGTATGCTGCAAAAGGTTGTAGGCGTCATAAAAATCTTCATCTCATGGATTGGATTAGGGCCTCTGCCTTAGATCTCGAAACTAAAGAATACGACTCTCAATTGGTGACTCTACACCTGCAAATCAATGTCATTAAATCCTTGGAAGGCAACATAGTTTACTAATTCAGCAAAAATAAGCATGATCACTTAGTTTTATGTTCCGTGTTCTGTTTTGGGTTTGATGACAAATAGACGAAACTAAATTGGTGATTGATTATATTTTGATCTAAGGCTGTCATTAAGTAGTGATGTGATACATAATACATTCTTCATATAAAACTGCATACCTCTTATGGATCAATATTTTGTTTTGGTTTACTTGTTTTGGTGATGAGATTAGATAAATTTAGAAGTTGAGACAAATGTTTGACCCAAATATTGCATATGATCTCAAAATGCAGCTTGAAAATATATGTTGTAGTCTCGTGCGTGCACACAAAGAGTATTATTTGGAGTAAGCTTAATTCATGCCATTCGTGGAAGGGAAATTTGAAGTCCTTGCTTGCATTGTGGAGCTCTTTTACATCAAAATTGGCCCTTGTGTCATGTTTATCTTGTTTTTAATAATAGATTTAATATTAATGGTAGCCGGTTCGACTCCACAAAAACAATTTTGAACTCTCAATAGATAAGTTATAGATCTTTTACATGGATATGGGTTGATAAGTGTGGTTAGTGCTATTCACTTGAATAATAAAAAAAGTACAGGGATAGGCCATACTAATCAAGATTGAAAAAACTTGCCTTTTGGTTCTAAACTTCTCTTTCTAAGTTTGTAAGCAAACATCAATTATATGTGCATAAAAACCCTCATTTAGCTTTCATTATTTTCATGAATTGGGATTTGGTTAAACTAAAATTAGCCATGGCTGCCAAAATATTTTGTTGCAAAATTCTCACCCTATTATACATCTTCCAAATTCCATTTATTGTAATATCAGTAGATTTTAATTATCCAGCAGTTTTCAACTTTGGTGATTCTAACTCTGACACAGGTGACCTTGTTGCTGCCCTTGGAATCCTCCTTGACCCACCTAATGGACAAAATTACTTCAAAACTCCATCTGGGAGATTCTGCGATGGCCGTCTCATTCTTGATTTTCTAAGTAAAGTTCCTTCCATTTATCTCAAAAACAA